>MBFL02000529.1:0-18728 GCA_001696595.2 Aspergillus hancockii | reverse complement strand
TTTATAGAAGAAGGAGAAAAAAAAAAAAAAAAAAAAAAAAAAAGAGGAGCCCAAAAAAATGGAAGACAAGAAAAAGAGGAACTTCCAAAATTGGACTATTGATCATATGATACGATACCACATCATGGAGAGATGAAAACATTGGGAGATAAGATTAATTGCTTATTATATATGATATATTATAAAACCAAAAGATTATTCAAGAAAGCCACTATGACTTTCTATCATAGGGCAATTCTCAATTGTTGATTACCGAGACTAGGGTTTGTTCGCTGATGCTCTGCATGGATCGGCAAGATCTCTTGCCTCATGGGTGCCGGTGTGATGAGCAGTAAGTCTGGGGTAAATAGCTCGATAGCCCAAGATCTTGACTATGTCGATATCTGTTGCCTATTCAATTCCGAGCGGACAATTCCCGACCCCACTTACGGGTTTCCCAACACACAGTCTGAGCGATTGGGTTTGAATCATGGCTCATGGCTCAGTCAGCTGTGGAATGCATTTTTAAGACGTCACAGTTTGCCCCTGGAGACCCATTGTTCATACAATTCTATTCCCGGCAATTTCCATCCCGGCAAATGCCGGAAGGAAGCATGTTTGGTAGTTTGGGGCTAGAAGTTGAGCATTTGAAGGCTTGGTTGAACATCTCGCTCAGAGATTAGTGGTTACTATCTAATCAACTAATGTTGCGATAGTGTCCAAGACTAGACACGAGATCCAAGCCTTTAGCAGAAATGATTCAGTGGTTTCACGGTAGCGAGTAGCCAGCTGCTGCATTGACTCAATCAAATCGTGATATTCGAGCCACGGCCTCCACTCGCCACATGTTTGGAAACCCAAAAATGTGGATCGGAGCTTCCGATCTTGGGTCTCGCCCCGAGGCACGAGAGAAAAGTTGACTGCGAATCTTTTCACCAGAGGGTCTGTTTCACTTCTCGTTTCTTTGCACCATATGGGCTGGATTTGGTATTTGCTTTGGGGGAATCCCGGATACTGAAACGGCTGTTCGAAGCCATCGTCACTCGTTCAAGAAGCTGAAGTCACCATGGCCGGAGACCGAAGCTTGGAGGTCCGGGCGGTTGCCGCGGTTTTTCTCGCCTTAGCTACGGTGGCTACGGCCCTTCGCTGCTATGTACGCCTGGTGGTTGTGAAAGCCTTTGGATGGGATGATGCTATTATGTTACTGTCCTTGGTGCGTTGTCCTGCCATGCAGTAGAAGTGCTTGAGGATGTCTAACCTGAAACCAGGGATTTTTCGGCATGTTTTCCGGGTGTATGATCGGAGGAAGCATTTACGGAACTGGAAGGCATCTGACCGACTTGACGGATCACCAGAAGACAACTGCAATGGAGGTAGGCTTGAAAACTCAAACCCAGGAGCGGAAGTGTGCTAGCTAACAGCCTTGGTAGTATTGGTTTCTATGCGACGTTGGCTACTGCATCTCATCCATATTGTGCAAGATCTCAGTTGGTATCTTCTTACTGCGCGTCACGGTTAATAAAACCCACCGAATCGTGATCTACGCCGTCACAGGATTGGCAGTATTATTTGGATTGGTCTTCTGGATTTTGCTTCTCGCCCAGTGTACGCCAGTATCGTATTTCTGGATGCGATTATCCTCGACTCATCCCGTCTCCGGGTCTTGCATTGACATGGCCGTTGTCATTGTCTTGCTCTATATCTTCAGTGCCGTGTCGTTTATTTTCGACTTGACCGTCGGACTTCTTCCCATTTTTCTTGTTCGCAATCTGCAGATGCGCAGTGATTTGAAAGTGGCCGTGGCCGGTCTACTGGGCATGGCGTGCATGTATGTCGACCGCCCCCCACCCCAACACCTTTGTTGTGCATCGAATTGACCTGCTAACTGTCCTATCCTAGTGCCTCAGTCGCAGTTCTTGTTCGTATGGCCTACGTCGAGACCCTTCGCAACCCAGACTTCCTCTGTGAGTGTTTCCTGGATATTTTTCTCCGAGAGAAGGCGCTACTGACTGTTCCGTGCCTTCTAGATGCCACGGTTGGTATCGCAGTGTGGTCCAATATCGAGACCGGTCTAGGCATCTTCGCTGGTAGTCTCGCAACCTTGCGCCCTCTCCTCCGAATGCTCCGTCCGGGAACCGGTCGATCCTACTTCGAGAACCAAACCTCAACACCGCCATCGCGCACATGGCCTACCACTCGGCATCGAAACGACGCTCTACCACTCTCGTCGTTCAACTCGCCTGAAGATGACCGGCAACAGACGTTGAAAGGAAATGTGCGTGCTAGTACACCCATTGAGACTGGACCCGGGATGACGTCCTCCAGTGTCGGAACTGAAGATGAATTATCAGATCTCGAGTTGATTTCGGCCAAGGATGTCGACCCTTACCAAATCAACGTTCGGCGTGATTTTACCGTCACTAGCAGTGGGAATCCCATTTAAGGCCGCCCAGCGAACTCAGATCGACAATATTACGCTGGAGTTGGTCCGTATCCTAGTTATACGGACCAGTGGAGTCATACGGCTCTTCTGGTTTGTTTTTGGTCAGACAGATAGCCACATCGACAGACGTGGTTTGGACACTGCGACTGCATCCTCGCTGTACCATTTCGTGGCGGCTTTAGTCCCTGTGATCATCAGCAACAGCCGCGGGCTGATCATATCATTGTGCACGTACGCATCGAAGTCATGAGATCACAACTGTGAGCCAGACATACATTCTGTGCACGAGGTGATGCGCCCTCTTCGTCCGGTAATAATCTGCCAGGTCCCTGAATGACCTCGGGGTAATCGGCCGGCATATCTCCAATCCGCTCTGGCAGCAAATGCACAAGAGGAGTTTTCTCGCCGGTGATATCGCTCTCCCAGTCCTTGGCTGCAGCCTCCAGTTGGGTTTTCAGGATCTACAAGTTTGATATGTCGTTGTCTAAACCGTGCCAGGCCATGATGCCAGCACACACCGCTGCCGTAGTCGCGACGGCCTTGAGGCGGAGGTCCGTCTGTGCTGCGAGGGGCGCATTGCCGCCTGACGCGCATGCCGATTCGGTCCTTGTATACCTCGCGGCTTCGGAGGTAGGTCACGGCGGGTTTGATATCCTCTACCCGCTGGCTGGGATCTTCGAGGTTTCGAGGTTCGCCTTGGATTCACCTTGGTAGGCTGCATCGTAGGCGAGGCAAGTGAAACCTGCTTGGGAGAGCACTCGCGCGTAATTTGCGGGCGCTTGTTCTTTGATGGAGGTCCAGGGGTGGGCGGTCACAATTGCTATTCCGGAACGGGGTGGAGAATTAGGGTAAGGGTGCTAGAGGTGAGCGGCGAGTTCGAATTGGCGGGATAGAAAGGAGACGTTCTCTGGGGTAGACATGATTTCGGCAATTACTCGTTAATTATGGGCAGTGAAGAGAATACTTCTGTCAATACTAGATATCAAGTGTGCAGGTTTCCGTTCTCTGACTCTTCAAGCCTCCCATAGTTGTTTATGTCCTTTTTTAAAGTCTCAAAAAATGAAGCTATTACATGACGTCAAATAGTATTCTGGATCCAAATACTGACTTCATCGGCCGAAGATTTGATGCCGTCGGTCGCCGTCGGGAGTGAATTTGCCCACCTATGCTGCCCGGAAAATACTGTTGTTAAGTCCGCCGATATATTCCCATCTTTGCTTGATTCTGATTCGTTGTACCCTGCAAACTTCGGCCGAAATTCTCTAGATCCACCGGCGATAGCATCAGCTCCACTTTCGTGCCCTATTAGACCCTTTTTTTTTATTTTATTTATATCTGCTAGGATCAGCACTTGATTACTTGCTTGTATGTAATCATGTAATCTAATGCTGAAAGGATGTAGGTAGTCCGTTAAGTCCGGATCAGCTAACACGTATCCCATACATAGACCTCAGGGGAATCACTACATAAATGCGATCACTAGTTGTCTTTCCCCGAAACCAAACGTATCGCTTATTGCGGCGCAGAAACCCCAGTTACCGAAAGCATTCTCATATCGAAAATGATTGACTCTAATACCGTCTGGTTTAGTACGTCCTAGTCCACTCCTGACGGATTACACCCATCTAACATTATTTTCTTTAAAAAAAAGTCACAGGCTGCTCGTCAGGAGTAGGCAAATCCCTAGCAACCACAGTCCACGAAGCCGGCCACCGCGTCGTGGCAACTGCTCGCAATATCGCCTCACTCTCCTACCTCCCAGACGGGCCTCAGCTCCTCAAGCTTAGCCTAGACGTCACCTCGAAAGCCGACATCACCCGTTCTCTATCTACGGCCGTTGACACTTTTGGCCGCATCGACGTCGTCGTCAACAATGCCGGATACGCTGTGATGGGTGATACTGAAGTGATCCCGGAGTCTGACGCTCGACTGCAAATAGAAACCCTGTTTTGGGGCCCTGTCTTTATTACCCAGGAGGCTGTTCGGACATTCCGGGAAGTCAACCCTGAGGGGCAGGGAGGTACTGTGGTGCAGGTCTCGTCTATTGGTGGGTTGGTGACTTTCCCTGGGAGTGCATTTTACCATGCCGGGTAAGTATAGATGAGTTCCTTCACGCAGAAAAGCAAGGTCCACACAAATATACATGTCCAGGTACTAATGCCCAACAGTAAATTCGCCCTCAACGGCTTCACAGAATCTTTTGCAAAAGAGATGAACCCGGATTGGAATATCAAATTCCTGATAGTTGCCCCAGGAGGTATCAAGACAAGGTTCGGGTCAAGCGTGCAGCTCCCCGCGCGCCATCCCGCTTATGATATACCTGATTCTCCATTGAATCAGTTGCTAACCTACGTGGCGAACCCAGCAGTTCAGGAGATGTTTTCGACGCCTGAGCGCTGCGCTAGGGTGCTTTTCAATGCTGTTGTTGGGCAATCTCAACGACCCCTGCCGCAACGGTTGTTGATGGGTGCGGATACTATTCCTTTGATCGAGGAGGATATTAAGAGGAGCTTGGAGGAGGTGGAAGCTTGGAAGGGGGAGACGGTGCGGTGTTCGTCGCGGGGTGCTACGTACTAAAGCCTAGCAGACTTCAATTTTGCACGGAGTATTGATTGATGTTTGATTAGGTAGACGCTGTAGTAACTTACGAAACTAACCGCAAGGAAGATAATAACTGAATGAGCCTTCTAGGTGTATTTCATCACTCAATTCACCGGCAGAGGCAGACCTAATTTCACTGTGGTGGAATGAGTTTTGGTGGGCAAGAACAAAGATAACTATATGTCCGGAATACATGGGAAAGGAGATGACAACTACTCAATGCCCGCTTTCAGTTAAATGAAACACAAAATATGCAGGAGACTCCAGTGAAATCATTCCAGAAGACTTAGAATTAGTCGACCTGGTCGTGACAGATAGCAGTACCGTTAATGCTCGCTTCTGTCCATGCCTAAATGGGGTTCGTTATAGCTAGCCTGGGACAGATCCACCGTTTTCTCGGTTTTCTCATAAGATATTTTCTTGTAACTCCTGAACATTATCGGTAGTTGCGCACTAAGCAACTTTATTAGAACAAACATTGCGAGGGTTTTAGTCGTCCCCTAAAGTACTAGTCTGGTATGCTATATATCGGTAAATCTGTCCGCCAGGAACTAACCGATTGGTCTATACACGCGTACGCCGATCGGATGTAACCAGCCAACGATAGATTGGATTAAGAATCAGTCATAGCCACCTCTAAGCTAGTAGATAATTACTCCAATAACTCTCCCATTCTCTCATCCCATCAGTCCCAGTACAAACCTCAGTGTCCCTCACTGGACTCCCAAATGAACTTATCCTCCTCGTTGTATTGTGTTTCTCCTATCAACTAGACATCTCCGCTCTAGCAAGAACAAACCATCATTTATACAATGTACTCCGTAATCTTATCTACTCATTTAACGGCCGATCCCGACACGATTCAGCCCTACCCTTTTTCGCAGAAAATGGCCATGCCCAGCTAGTCCAGAAACTCGATGAGATAACGGCCGCCCGCAATAAACCAAGAACTCTTCCACCACAACTCCGGGTTCGTCCACATCAGTCCCGCCAATGTGAAAGGGTGAAACCACGTCTCTCTGCCTCAGAGTCTGAATTCCAAGTCTGAAAACTCCTTCTCAGACTCAGAGTGGGACCCTGAAACGGCCAAACTCAACTCATACCAAAGGGACATTGCGACACACCCTTTAAAAGCAGCAGGATACAGCGTCTTAGACATAATCCACATACAAATGGCGGGTACCATCGAGTCCCAATCAAATAGAACTCGTGAACCTCCTCCCAGACAACGGCACCCAGGTAAACTTCTACCGCGGGCCTCGGTGAGGTCAGATGGTCGGATATGGTTACTCTAGTCATGGGGCAGGACAGCCACTGCTAATTGCGTTGGCCGTTCAATGCGGCTATGCGGATTTGGTGGACCTTTTACTTGAACGGCGAGGGGGCCCGGATCGATATCATCCTTCGCCGTTGTGCTGAGCTGTTGAGGATGGAAGGCCGGATCTTGGGATATTGCGTAGGCGTTGTAGTGAGTTTCATTGTTTTGGCTTCAAGGTTGCTCTGTGGAACGGGGATATCGATATGGTGAGGTTTATATCGGAGAATGGAATGGCTAGGGAGTTGGGGGAGTGGGGGTCGAAGATTGCTAAGGACAGGTGGGATTGGGAGGTGGTGCTTATGTTGCTGTGGATAGGGATTGGGGGTGATAAGGTTGAGTAAGAAGAGGTTGATTCCGAGCACGAAGATGGGGAGAGTGAGTATAATTCTTCTAGGGGGACATTTATGTCTATTTTGAGAGAGATTCAGAGTAGTGATGAGGAATAACTAGATGTGGGTAAGTAAGAGTATGCCATCGACTGAGATATAGGACCGTCCCATGCATGACCTTCCAAAAACGACTATGATTGCACAATCAAATGTGTCTATTAGATGCGACAATCTGGAGAGTGTGTTATTGGAATGTAAGGCAGTGTCTCGTATGTAGCATGCTAGGGTCTCTGGCGGCCTTTTCTTCACTTATTCCTTGTCTTGAATAGAGATAATCTAGTTGGTGATGTATGAGTGTAGGACAAAACATATCACAATCAAGAGAAATGAAAGAGCCCAACGAAATGTAGCACACCTCTCGGTGCTCCTGTACTGTATCCACCCTGGGCGACATCGCCGCGGACTTGGGAGGAAATCGATCATCGGAGCATCTGCAATGCTTTTGAATACGAAAACACCGGCACCCAGCTTTCCGGCAAGAGGGAGGATATAACGCGCGCAAATGATTTTCCAAACGCTATCTTGTGCTGTAAATCGAGATAGGAATCGAGAAGCGTGGTATATGCCTTCAGCACGGCCAAAGTGGGCTAACTGGAATCCTTGAAGAAGCTGACCAAGCTCCCGACGTGGAATCTTGCCTTGTCCAGTTTTCTGAAGGTCAGCGTGCAAAAGGCTGGCTAAGAGCGCCGCTTCTTCGATGGCAAGGTTGGCCCCTTGCCCGATATTTGGAGTCATCTAACGAATGTTACCGGGGAGCCTGCCCTCTGCTCAGTTCTGGAGCCTACTTTGTGAATACTGTCCCCTATGCAGACAATGCGGTCATAGTGCCAGGTACGAAACATGCCCTCTTCCAGTGGTGTCATTGCAGAAGCTTCTTTTCTGTTCCAAACATGGCCAAAAGTGATGTTGTCATTTATGCGAAGATGAAGAATCTGCTGACATGTCTGGACCGCGTCTGCGTCGGTAAACCGCACCGTTTCTGGATACGTGAATACCTCGGCCAGCTTCTTGATAACAAACCAGTATATTCGTCCGCCCTTCCCATGAATGATGAAGGTTGTGAACCCGTCGGAAGTTTCAATTACTTGACCACCGGTAGCTAAACCAGGGACGGGAGAAGAGGTACCGAAGACGCAGACGAATTCAACCGTCATACCTTGAGAATGCAAGACCGTTCAAACGGCCCACTGTCAGTAACTCAGAGTACTACTGAATAGAGCAACGCACTCTTCTTCTCACCACTTGATACTAGCCCAGGCTCCAGGCTATCCGCTAATCTCCACATTTCGGAGCGGACAACACTATGGACTCCATCAGCACCCACCACCAGGTCGCCGACATACTTCTCCCCAAGCTCTGTCAATACCTCAACGTGACTGTCGGTCCGACGGATATGCGTCACTCGACGTTTTGTACGGATATTCGACGCCTTCGGGTACGACGTGTGCAGAATTTCGAGCAACCTCTGTCGCGCCAGGAACGCGATGGGATAGCCGAGCCTAGTTTCCGCTCCAAAATTGTTAGCGAGGCTTTTCTTCGTGGATCCTGTCTTTGAGTCGCATTTGGGCTACCGACCTTTCCTCGAGTGTTTTTAAAAAGCTGCTGTTCATGAAAGAATGCCCTTGTGGATATGCGCAGCGCACCGCGGTGATGGGGGACATACTATTCGCCACGGCAGCGTAAAGGCCCAGTTGATCTAGTATCCGAGCCGTGCTGGGAAGCACACTGATTGACGCCCCTACCTGCGGAGATAAGTTTGCGCTTTTCTCGAGAACGACATGATCGATGCCCGCTCTTTGGAGACAGTGTGCCAGGGTCAGCCCAGCCACGGAGCCCCCAACAATGATAACTTTGAACTGATCTGTTTCGCTCATCTCTGATTATATTAAGTTGGATCTGAAAAGGGTACAGAGAGATTATGCGCAGAGAGAGTGACTACTTGACATTCGCTTTGGCCTGGATCCGCCTCAGGGGCGACGCTGCAGACGTACTACACGGTGCACCACTAGCCCCAGGTTGAGAAAAGGAAATTTGCTCTGGTCAGCTGAGTAACATGGTTTCCGTGCTTACCAGGCTCGCACCCGAAGGTTAGCTGCAGCGTTTAGGATGGCAGTCTTTAGGGCCTTGATATATGCCCTGGGAAAACACTGAAAGATGGCAGGAATGTGCAGAGATGGGCTTTTGGTCATTGACTGCATCCATGTCGCTAGCTGCAGTTCAATACGGTAATAGGAAACAACGCACGTCTTTTTGCTACAAACAATGAGTCACAAGGTAGAAATTCTCGTGTAGCCTTGGGTACATTCTGGGCTGGCCCGAGGCTTGCACAACACAAAGTTAACTGACTATGCCTCGTATTTTTCTTGGTGCCTCTCATACCCCAGCAGAGAGGGTGAGGCCTAATGTAAGGGATCTGAAGCCGCATGTGGCTGTCAAAAATGACCTTCTCTGCACCAACGCATGGTATTTAAGTCGCGGCTATCGTTCTTCGCAGGTTGGTTATTTGCTCACCTAGCAATTTAATCGGCATCCATGAAAAATGGATCGAAGTCTTCATACACGACATTTGATGAGCAGGAAGGGTTTAAATCCAAGTAGCATTCCAACTACCGAGTGGTTTAATCCCCCTGGCCTTGCTGCAAGGTGCTCCTGGCATTGTGAGCTGGCACTAGACCGGGATGAAATGCACGTACTACGACATCGCCATAGTACCTCTATGAGGAGCAAGTTACACCAAGCGGGGATTGCCTACAACATTACGATTCTCTACCGTGCTCGAAAGCGGACCCTGCCTCTGCCTCGTGAACACTGCTCGGCAAGTTAAGAAGCCTTACTTAATGACAGCGTTGCTCGTATTTTCGCGCGTATTATAAGAATAGCTTGCAGAAACCATCCATCGGCAGCAAAAGAGCTTCCCTGGTTTCTTGAATGTGGCGGTGGCTCCTCTCCGTCTACATGTCGCTGAATACGAGCCTTGGGGAGGATGATATTTTCTCCGTTCATGCCCTAGACCAGTCACGGTAGGCATAATTTATACTCGTAGCATGACTAATCTATGTCGGGCCCCATCAAAAACAAAACAAATAGATTAAACCTCATTGGCGACGTCAGCTGCCCGACAGACATCGAACCCATAGAGGAAAAAGGGCGTGCCAGTATCACCACTATGTTGGGAATTATCCCAATAATCGGATGCTGCTTGGCAGCTCTTATCGCATCACTGTTATGGCTTGTCCAGCGCAGGAAACTGGATCCCCGCGAGCCACCCCTAGTCTCCAGCACGATCCCACTCGTCGGCCACCTGATATCCTTTTTGTACTATGGACTGGAATACTTTCCTGCAACGAGGTTGGTAGCGTGGATCCTATTCTCTCCAGAGGACAAAAGAGAAGCTGACTATGTAAGCCGCAAAAATGGGCTTTCCATGTTCACTATGGACATGTTATTTACAAAGGTCTATGTGATTGCATCCCCTGAACTGTTGCCTGCGGTGCGACGAAATCGTAACAATATGTCATTCGCTCCCCTTTTCAATAATACGGCGGAACATGCGGGTGGCATCAAAGGCCATGGTTTGCAATTACTTCGGGAGGAGGACTCAGGTGGCCACGGTCTCGGAGAAAAGACGGCAGACGCAATGCATCCCGCGCTTCTAGGCAATGGCCTTGACCAAATGAATGAGAAGATGATCGGTATTCTCAAAACACTAATTGACAAACTGGCAATGCAGCCCGATACAGCGCTGGATCTCTATGAATGGTGTACTCATGTCGTCACTGTCGCTAGCACAGATGCGATCTACGGCCCGCTGAATCCGTACAATTCTGAAAGTAACAGGCGCGCTTTCTGGTGAGTAGATCTCTTGCGCTCAAAGGAACCTCGATAATAATGGTAGGTAGGGCTATCGAGTCGAACCTCAGTCTGCTCATGATGGGCGTTGCTCCCTGGCTCGTCGCACGGAAAGCCTGGAAAGGCCGGGAACAACTCACTCAGGCCTTCATGCGGTACTACCGCGCGGACGGGCATCTGGATTCCTCCCAACTGACACAAGCTAGATGGAGAGTCCAGAATGAAGGAGGAGCAGCTCTGGAAGACATCGCGCGGCTGGAGGCACTCGCTGCTCTTGGGATTCTCTCTAACACCGTCCCGACTTGTTTTTGGTTCTTGTTTGATATTCTGTCTCGATCGGATCTGCTGAATACGATACGGCATGAGATCCGCACTGGTGTTGTGTCTGTTGACTCGGCCGGGGTCCATACTCTCGACCTAGCAGATATCCGGGAGAAATGCCCAACCCTCACGTCAACGCTCCAAGAAACTCTCCGCACGCGCTCCAATTCAGGGCAGCTGCGCGTTATTCGAAAGGATACGTTCCTGACCGATAACGTGCTCGTGAAGGCCGGGTCGATTCTCCTGATGCCCGCGGCAACCATCAACAAACACAATTCCGTCTGGGGCTTGGACGCAGACACATTTGATGCCCAGCGATTTAACAAGATCGACCCTGCCGAAAAGCGAGCGAAGGCATCGGGCTTCCTGTCTTTTGGTACCTCGCCGCATATTTGTCCCGGACGCCATTTTGCGTCTGGGGAGATCTTGGCGCTGGTTGCCATGCTCCTTGTGCGGTTTGACATTTGTCCTGTCAGTGGACAATGGGTGGAACCCAAGGGAAATAAGAAGGCGGTTGCTGCATCTTTATACCCCGCTGCTGAAATGGTCAATGTGGTATTTTATGAAAAGGCCGAGTTTCAAGGTGTACAGTGGAAGTTTCGGGTTACGCCTGGGAAGGGCGCCTTTGGTTTGATAATCGGATAAAAGGCTGAATGGACTGTGTGATAGTACTGTACACTACTCTCGAGCTAGGATGTATGTCGGACATCTTGGATTATCTATTTATGAGATGTTTACAGATACAAAATGCCCAGAATGATTCTATTCGTCAAATATATAGGTTTAGCAATGCGTGTATTGGCTCACTCCCACACTCCCAAGGTTGTACCTACTTCTTATACAAGCGATGGACCTTGTGCAAAGCATGCGAGATACAAGCGAGTCTAGAAGATAGTAGTCGGTGCAGGAATCCGAATGCTACCATCAGCTACCGGGGCCGCCGTTCCGGATATCACGATACCCACCGACGAGCCCTCTTCATTGGGTACTATGGTAAGGTTCATAACACACTCTCTTCCTACCTTTAGCCCTTGAAAAACTTGGATCTCTTTCTTCTCGTTACCCGCGGACCCGAGAGCTCCATTAACGGACAGATATGCACCCAAAGGCCCCGCAGCTGAACCCGTAGCGGGATCTTCCATTGACATCCCAGGACTAAAAAAACGAGCCTCATACCGAGGAACATCTGTGCTCAATGTCGGCGAGTATTGATTAAGCAACGTAAAGACGTACACCCCACTATTGTGACTGTGAGTCCGAGCGAGCTCTTGCGAAACTCGCCCTTTATCAAAGGTCACATGGTCGAGAGCTTCCTTACTGCGAACTGGAACTAACAGATGCCGAGCTGGGGAGGTAGTGACAACCTGTGCCTCGGAAAGCTCAATCCCCCAGCGTCGGAGTCCAATGTCGGCCACATTAATCCCAAGCGACTCCGCAAGGGCATCTTTATCATTGTGCTTGTCCAAAAACTGCGGTTGTCCCTGGCGCATCGAGATAGCTATCTCTCCGGATCCCGTGTGGGAAACTTCAACCGGGAGGATGGTGTCACCAAGCTGCTGGTGATACATCTGCCCGACTCCCTCCGTGCCACTTGGGAAATTGCCCAGAAGTCCAGAATGCGCGATCCACCACCACGCACCGAGCGAGTTGTGCCCTGCTCCGAAGACCTCCTCACCATTGGGGAGAAAGCATTGTAGTCGCCATGTAGCTTTGGGGTCTGTTGGAGGGCACACGAAGGTTGTTTCGGAGAGATTGAATTGCCTTGCTATTAAACGCATCTGGGTGGTGTTGAGCGAGCCGGAAGTGTTGTCTACCACCGCTAGTGGGTTCCCCTTGTAAGCGATGGAAGAGAACACGTCGACAATGTGATAGGAAAGGGTAGCCATTTCGTGTGGTACTAAGTTCGTATGCTTGATGAGGGAGGTATTGAGGTTTAAGTGGGAGACAGTAGATACACACACGGCTACTTATACGTACAGTGTAACCCCTTCACAAGGGCCTCTGATTATAAATGGTAGGATTACAAATGCAAAGAAGCATCTCGCAGTTCTTCTGTCTATTTAACCTTTCGTATCTCAACCAATGCCAAGCCGTAAGTCCGAATTTGCTCGGCATTAATGTAGATCCAAGAGATACTTTCATCTTATCATGCACTAAACCGGTTTTTCTTGTGCAGCCTCGCCAAGCATTAGGAGGATTCAGCCCCCCGCTGTGTTTCATCTATAGGAACCTATCCCCCGCATCATCCTCACGAATCGCGACTTGTTCCTTCAGGTTAGTCTTATCATTCCATTGAATTCAGGGCTCGTTGGTGGAAGACTGAGATAGAGCTTTTAGGTATGGCGAGAAAGGAACTGCACACATTGCGCCCCTACGGTTGGGAGACCAGCCCACGGGAGAAGCGGTTCAAAATATCCACCCTCGACTACCTTACCGGCCTCTGCTATACACACTTCGCTGTCTATTTCCGTCTCGACGATGTGGATAAGTCCAAGGCCGCTGCGGTGCTCAAGGAAGGTCTTGAGCGGGTCCTCGCCCAAGTCGGTCACCTGTGCAGCACCATTGAGAAGGATCCAGAGGGCGGGCACTCTTTTGTCAAACGGAGGGACAGTACTGTGCAGTACATCGTTCAATGGCTCGACGACCCTGACCCCAACGAGCACTTCCCCTCGATGGATGACATGGAAAAGTCGAGTTTTGCCGGCCTCACGCTCGGTGATCTTAAGGATTGGACCATCAAGCCGATGTCCTACGGTGAGAAACCGGAAGCACACCCGGATAGTTCCCCAGTCACTTCTGCCTTCATGGCTAACTTTGTTCGCGGCGGCCTGGTCCTTGTCACTCATATGCACCACTATGCCAATGACGTTATGGGCTGGACGGGTTTCATCCACCAACTAGCTGAGAACTGTTACGCTATTACCAATGCCTCGCCGTTCCCGACTTGGGATCCGGCTTGTGATGATGTTTCCATTGTGTCTAAACCCGACCCTCCACTCGAGCAGCGGATTGACGGTCCTCCAGCGCCGGAGCTGCACCAGGATCAGAAACCCGGGCAGGCTCTCCTGTTCCACCTTCCAAAGAGCAAAGCTGCTGAACTGAAAAGGCTCGCAGCCCCCCCGGATGGACCATGGATCTCAACCTACGACGCCTTCGCTGCGTTTATATGGCGCACCACCGCACGTCTTCGCCAGCCCGTATTCAAGACACCTCTCTCCGCGCCGATCTTCTGGTGCGAAGCAGTCGACATGCGACGTCGTATGAAGAACCCCCCTGTCCACCCGCGCATTCAGCACAACGTCCTCTGGGCCGCGCTGTCAGACCAAGCACCCTTCCCGCAGCTCACACACGGCGAGGTCATATCTGAGAAACCCCTGTGGGAGCTAGCAGCTTATATCCGGAGGATCACGAACACTCAGACGCAGGAGAACTTGGATGCCGTGCTCACTGCTATTTCGTACATCAATGACAAAACGAACCTTAATATACGGATTAACTCTAGACCGCCTATGTCGATTATTACGACGGATCATCGGGAGGCGAAGGTTACGGATGCTGATTTCGGGTTTGCGAGGCCGCTATGTCATCGGCATTTGCAACAGGGTGTTGGTGTCACGGTTGGTGTCCATCTGGTCTATCCGCCTTCGTTTGGTCCGAGCCCTGACTCGGATGAGGGTAATGTGTTTTCGATCATGTATGAGAAGGAGCTTGCGGAGGATTTGATTAATGATGTAGAATTTGCGAAATATTTTGAGTATCGGGGGGTTGACAGTGAGTAATTAACCAGCGATAGAGGATATTTGTAGCGACTCGGTGACGATCAAGGGAAAGCTATTGCCAGTGCGCATCAGGGCCACATATGATTCTATGCTCCACATGTCATTTTACACGACGTATATAGGTCGAGACATATTCTGTAAGTGCTTGTCCTTCCCTAATGCTTAGGAGACAATCAATGTAAATAGCAAAACAGATGGTCATGATGCGCCGATCACGCAAAACCAGCATCACGCAAACGGGGGACTAGAATACAGAAACTCCTCTACCGCACTTGTAATAAACTCCACAGTATCACCCAACTTCCCAAGGAACGGGCAGTGGCCGCAGTCCAAATAGTTCGTGACAACCGTCGCTCCCGCCGCTCTCGCCGCCGCGACCATTGCCTCCTGCGCTTGAACCGGGACGATCTGATCCTGCTTGCCGTGAAGGTACCAGACGGGAACGTCCTTCCACCCGGGGTAGATATTGTCCCGATCAGTGAAGGCCCACGTAGACTGCTTTTTCATTTTATCTTTCCAGTGGTTACCCACCTCCGGCGGCAAGTCATTATAGAATAGCTTCAAGGGGTCCCCATTGTCTAGGATCTCCCAACCTTCGGCGTCGGGGTGATGGGGCGGTTCATCCGAGGCCTGTGAGATCAGATCGTAAATGGAAGTGTTGGCCGGTAGCATGAAGGCGCAGATCTGGACGATGCCAAGAACTTTTGCTGCGCCATCACCGTCCAGTCGAGAGGTGTCCTTGGCTGTGAAGCCTTTCACGGCGCTGCAGCCTACGGCGCCGCCGAAGGAGTGGTTGATGAGAACCACGTCGTTTCCTTTCGTTGTCTCTGCCGCGATCAGGCCTTGAATTTGATGGACGCTACTCGCGAGCGAGTCGACTGGCTTCTCCGTGCCGCTGAAGTCGAGCTGCGGGGCGATGCATTCATAGCCTTGTTGCTGCAGGGCGGATATTAAGGCTGTCCAGCACTCGGGGCCGTTCCATGCCCCGTGGTTTAGGATGAGTGTGGGGTTTGAAGACATGGTAGAGGGCAGAGCGATGGGAGTTGTGAATAACGAAGAACTGATTGTCGCCTGGTGATGCTTGGATTTTGAACCCCGCAGTAAGCCGAGGCTGTAATATGCCTGGGTCTGGGTACAAGTATGAGCCTTGGAGGAAGTTTGGGATGACGTCAAATACTCCTGATGGGCCGTGGATGTTCGATAAGGCTCCTATGGAGTTCCTATACTCCTCATCGGCGGACCTGTGAGTGACGATATGGGCCAGGTGGTCGGTTGCTGCTCTGAGGAGGCAATCAGTGGCCTTGGCACCTCTATCAGTCCGTCGAACTCCGGTGATGGTGATTGGTGGAGTGTTAGCTTGGCAGTTGTTGACCTTTGTGACAGCTGGTTCAATATCTATGTGCCGTAATCCCTCCATGATGCATGCAGACTTTATTATACACGGTAGACAGACGGTGAATAAAAAGACAATTAAGCAACATTTCGACACTATCGACACCACAACCCTTTAAAAAAATATATACCCTCCTTCTAATGATCGAGACGACTAGTTTATTTGCGGCTATAGATAGAAACCACTGCAATCTGGCGCCCGCTTTCAACATCCTGCTCCCAAACCCATGGACATACACCCCCACCGCCGCCATGGTTAGATCTCCACCACTGGCCCCGTGTAAACGCCCCTCGCACGAGTGAAATAATATAAGAGGCTCAGAAGAATCGTTCCTATTGTGCCCACCACACTGTAATTCATAGTCTCCACATTTGGGTGGTTGTGCGGAGGCCAGAGGCTAAAGAATGTGGTAGTAAGCAGGTAGAAGATGGCGTAGCAATTCACGGCGATGCCAGGGAGGCCACGGATATGGAAGGGGCCCCAGACTATTCGAGCTCCTGCGGTATTGACAATGGTCACATCAGAGCCCTGTCCACCACGGTCACTGTCTCTGTCCATGATTCCACCGGTACAGCGGCGGTACAGCAGGAGACTGGCAACAACAACATATGAGATATAGAGACCGGATGTAGACATGGCCACCAAGCTGTTGAAAGCTACAGGAGAACCAATGCTAATCAGATTCAGCAGGCATATGATGCTGGTAGTCAATATGACAGTGTAGGTTGGGATCGATGTGCGCTTGGTTACCTAAGATAATTAGTGTTGTCTGCGTATCAAAGCTGCACCGACGTACTTTTGTCCATAATCGCCAACCGGGCATTCCCCGATCACGAGAGAAGGACCAGAGCTGACGTGAAGCCGATGCCAGCATGCCTACTAGATTACAGAAGGCCAGAACAATAAGCAGGGAAGTCAGAACCAGTGTGCCTGTTACAGACTTTGTGGCTTGCAGGAGTACACCCATGAACGGAAGTCCAGTGGGATGATTTAGAGCTTTGTCAACATCACCAACACAAAACAGGAAGGCAAGGAGGATGGAGAAGCCTAGGCTCCCGTTGATCAGCACCGTGAGCATTAAAGCCCTAGGTACGTAAACTGCAGGATTAGTAATTTCTTCTGCCATCTAATAGCCACTACGTTAGCGTTGCTCTGTATCATACCTAAGAGTAATGACTGACATGAACCGCTGCATCACCACCACAAAATGCGAATACAGGGCCAACCAGCCCAACACATGTCGATAAAAACTGGGACGGCCATTGACCACCATTCACAAACTCTGTAAAAACTGTTTTGGCAGGTTTATGATCGGCCATATAGGTCAATGGAATCAAAAATGCAAAGAATCCAAGAATGTGGAAAACCAAAACCGTACCCTCCAACCGTGGTAGGAACTTGCCTCCTATAATATTAAAAGCGAGACACAATATTCCTGTTGCCCATGCAAATAGAGCTTTATGCCATCCTTGGGGGGCGTAGTCAGGATGGGTAACGGTGATCATGGTTGGGATGTAATTTCCAACCACATTAAGACTAGCCGCTACAGTGGCATGCCATCCTATAACAGTGAGCCAGGCTAAGAAGAGTGTTAGTGTTCTGATCCACATTCCTGAACAGCTCCTTACATACCGGTGATATAACTAAGGAGCTTCATGGTCGACGCAGGTGCGAGCATCGAACACCAATGATACTGTCCTCCGGACGTGGGAGCCCTAGCATATCGTCAGTGCATAGGTCTCATGGGATTTGATATTTCCGCTTGGTATGATGTCTGTCGTACATTGAAACAAGCTCCGATAGCATGACGAAGGTCGCTGTGACTCCAACCCAGCAAAACAGAAAGCCGTATACAGAGCCAGCGAAACCACCACTGCAGTCGTCTGGTCAGTTACCCACACAGATTCTGAAGGTCAAGGTATGGCAAATGAGCGTACTTTTGAAACGCTTGGCTGAAAAGCCTGTAGTATTTTCTATCAGCTGAAACCAATGTATGGCGAGAAGATATATGGGCACGGTAACGTACATTACTATACCCTCCCAAGTAACCAGAACCGTGCAACTGAAACCCAAGATCGACATCAATCCGAAGTTTCTCTAAGGCCATCAATAAATGTCAGTTCATGGATTTTCTTTAATGGTAAAATGAGACCGAGGGCGAGTATCTTCATACCTTTAAGACAGGACGCTTGCCTAGACGGACTAGCTCGGCATCATCCGCATTCTCCCGTGTTGGAATCTCTACCTCGCGCAGTCCCACGGGCGAGATCTGCTTCATTTCATGACGGTTCATGATGAAGGCCCCGAATGGAATCAGAACGTACACCTAGTACTGGGTATTCAACGGTCGGTCCAGACGTAAGGCGGACACCTGAAGCAGGATGGAGTGAAGGGATTTATCTGCAATAGAAATGAATGAACCACCAGAGTAGAGGAATATGTAGCGAAATAAAGGGGTTGCTATCGTATCACTTTTTCCCGACTACGAGGAAATTAACTGTGGAAGTTCCTTCGGCGCGCTGTTACTCAAATAGGACCAACCGAAGCCGACGAATGAGCCTAGACCCCATGCTCGGTTGCAGCCTATGGTGACAGAAGTACGCATATTCATTATCCATTATAACTTGGCGACGATATAAAAGGGGAGGGGTGGGTG
>MBFL02000528.1:0-18934 GCA_001696595.2 Aspergillus hancockii | reverse complement strand
TAATATATCTAATATATCTAAATCCTCTAATACCACGGCGCTATATAACCCTAATATAACCTTCTATATCTTGATTCTGTAAATCTTTATTAATTCTTTAAATTTTAATATATATTAAAATTTAATAATAATAAACCCTGTCTATTAATCTAAACTGTATTAGATATCTTGATTTAATTTCTAATTTATAAAAATAAAATCTGTGGATACTGCTGTTATCTCTTGAACTTGATATATTTTTTTTATATTAATTAATTTCTCTGCTGTGTATGTCTACTGTTAAATATTAAAATCTTTCAACTGTTGCTGTTTTATTATATAAATAATAAAAATCTAGAATATTAATTATACTTTGCGGATTCAATTCACCTGAATAATCTAGTATCTGGTCTAACAGTCGGTTTATTTTTACTTTATATATATCACGGTCCCTGATTAAATAATATTAATAACTGGTACTGAATCAATTCTATTAAATAATCCTTAATAATAATAGTTATTTCTGGCTCCGCTTCAACTCCATGCATATCCAGTATAACCAATAATATAACGTGAATAACTGGTTGTACTGGTCCTGAACCCCCTTGGTGGCCTGTTCAAAAAACTGTACCACCTGCCAAATATCCTGACTGTCGGCCCCATGGCTTGCCAACCGCTGTTGTTATAATAGTTGTACCTGCTCCGTCTACTGTCCATGCAACATCATGGCTATCATTAGTAATAAAACATCCCAATATATACAATTGCGCCCGCCGCTCCGCCATTCCTGATATATAGACTAGGGTATATAACACTAAAAATATACACTGAAATTGACAAACTGTAATCTAATCTTTTAAATATTCTGCATCTATTCTTTGGCTATTGCACTCCACAGTTTCTGACAAAATATTAACTCATGTTTATTCCGGTCCCGTCCAGCCATCGTGTATATATAACATCGCCGGGTCCACTGTCTGGCCTCTTTTTTAATAAACTCTTTATTTAACCACTGCTGTAAATTATGTGCTCGTTGCTGGATATCGAGCGCTGTCTACTACTGTATCTACATCTACTGCTGCTGCTGTTCCCTAATATTAACCACCAGTACTCTGAATCACCCGCCCCCCTTGACCCCGGCCGCCAGGACCACGGTAAATCCAATAGTATAATTAGAGAATACTATATCACTACAGGATGACGTGCTGGAACTGGACAGCCGATTATCGTGGTTTATAATAGTAAAAATAGTGTCCCAACAGGCTACTGGAAAAACAGGGGCCTATGTAACAATCTGTCTGTATAGTATATTACTAGTAGTAAATAAATAAATAACCTTGACAGTTGCAATAATATTGAGGGTGATTGTAGATTCCTGCGCCGCTTAATTAAGATTATATTCATTACACGGAATCTTCTGGACGTCGGTATCCCGGCACTGCTGCCGAGTGTATTCTTTTACTATCTTATTTAAATATCTATCTAATACAAATTGTCGACATCCCACCCCGGCCACCACCTCTATGTACTCCTGGACCAACTGATAATAGACTATATCCTCAGGTACTGAAGATACCGGTGGGATCCCCCCCGTGGACTGAATAATAATCGCCTCGCTGCAGTGGCCATCTTGTCCGGCGCGGCCACTCTCCTGCGCGTAATCCAACAACGTCCGCGGCATCCCGATATAGATGATGCTGCGGATGTCGGGAATATCTACCCCCATGTTTAACGCGCTGGTGGCCGCAATCACTGTAGTCTCCTCCTGTGTAAACCGGTGCAATATAGATGACTTGTCAATCTGCTGACTGTAATATATCTTATATTCCAATACCCGTGCAATATAGATTACATGACTGACCATATGGCTATATATAATCATCTTACCATGCCCGGCCCGCTGGATCCGCTCCCGGATAAATACCACCACGGGGTCGCTCTCAAACTACGCGGCCGCGCGACGGGGGACCAGAGGCTGCCACACCCGATATACAACGTTGAAACGGCTAGTCCGCGCCCAGAATATATAAACCTGCTTACGGGTGTAACTCATCCAACAGAACAATAACCCCTCTAACAGGGGGGGCAACGTGGCTGTTAACAACACCATCTGCGTGCGGACATGGTTCAACCGATGCAACTGCCGCAACTCGAGCCGGAAATCCTTCTAGTCATTTAATATCATGTGACACTCGTCAATTATAATCCAGTTTAATCACCAGGTCTACTGCAATCAGTTAATAAACGTCTAGAAATCCTTAATTACAGCTGACTCGGGAGTGATCAATACAATTGTGGCTTTGTCCAGTGGCCGACGGCTCTTCCATGATATACATGATATATTCAATATCTGACACTGCCGGGACATATCCTGATACAACAATATCAATAAAACTATTACAATAGTTATACCACTACACTCCACAAATGCGGGCAACATGAACAATATATTTTTGCCGCCCCCCGTGAGCATCACCGCCACCACCGGGCTCTCGCTATTCTGGATCACCCGCAACGCCGGCACCTGCACCCCGTCGAACTGGATAGTCTTGAAACCAGTGACCTGCTGCAACGCGCCCTGCATGTCCATAGTGTTCAACCGGTGCTGCCACGTGGTGCGGCTCTCTTCCGCCTCGTCCTCCCACGGGGACCGCTTGCGCTTGCCTACCCCGGGACCCAATACAACCGCGGATGTAAACCCTAAAAACCGGTGCCAATCCATGCTGGACAACCGGAACATGGCCCGCTGATACTTGGTGGTCCCGGCCTGCTCCATAATACCCCGTGTGTACACCATCCCCGCCAAATACGACAAATGCGCCGCCTGCAAATTGACAATATGGTTTATCTACTACTCCTTATCCATGTCATTCTCTGCGTCCGTGTTCAATACTGTAGTGGTTAACTCCCGCTTCTTCTGTATATTGCTGGCAAACGCGCTCGACGGCTGTATAAACCGCCGGCTGAACCGCCGGCTGATCCCAATGGCAATGTCCTGGTATGCGGCGATATTGATTATCCAGTCCAACGAGGTGCTGGTCTCGCGCTTCAATACCTCACGGAACCGCTCCGATGTCCACACCTGTCCGGTCCCGGGATCGGGGCCCCATACCTCGGCCTCCCGGGTGGGGGGCAATGGACGGTCCCCGGTGGGCGTCTGCCGTGTCTGCCATGGGGCTATGTGTCCCGCAGACCATAAACTGCTGTACTATCCACTGCACCTGTTCCTGGAATATCTTCCGGTGGAATAGATCCTCGCGGGGGATCTCAACCATCGGTGGCGGATTCTACCGGTCTTTTGGAGATGTAGGCTCTGGTGGTGGATAACTGCTGCTTCAATTCTATATATAACTGCTGTATTTTCAATAATATAAACTGATAATATTAGTCTGGGACTCTTAATATAGCCTTTTCTAAAAACACCTGTACTGGTTAAATATCCTGCTAATCCACTTTAATTATCCTGTCTATTAAATCTATTCAACTTATCTAGACAATCTGAACAGACCTGGGCACTATGTAGATACAGACTGTGAATAAATAATAATAAATTGATTTAATAATTATATTTACTCTAAACTGTCTATATAATTACTGTAATAGTTAAAATAATATTAATAACAGGTTGTCTTGTTCTGGTATACTGGCTGCTTTCTATTTTAAATCTTTTTAAATCTGCTTTCTATTCCATGTACTCTCCAAAATAACTGTACCTGTAGGATTATAATAGATATTTACTCTATTACTGGACCTGGTTTTATATAAATTCTATACTATACCGGAAAACCCTAATATCACGGGGCTATATAATCTCTGATGTCTTAATCTTCTATATCTTAATTTCTTATCTTTTATTGATTTATATAATTCTTGATATACTAATAAATCCTTTTATATAATAAACTCTAATCGGTAATATAACCGATACTACGGTGGTTCCTTGAATGTAATAAATATCTTATTAACTGATTCCTGTTCTGGATCTGCTGCTGTATATTGAAAATCTGGGATATTAATTATAACAGACTGCTTCTATATTGCTGTTATTTTTAGTTATAAAAATCTTAATATTACATAACTATTTAAACCCTGATGTATTTAAATCTTTATAGATTGAAATCTATTTATATATAATTATAATTTTATCTTCTGATATAAATATATATATTGATCTCTAAGTAAGATTATGCCATGTCACAATATATATATATATATTAATAGAAACCAATTCTATTGGACAATCTATTATAACAATAGCTGATTATTGCACTACTTAAACTCCATCTATATCCAGTGTAATCAATAAAATAATATAAATAATAGATAGTGCTCTTTTGGTATACTGGCTGTTTCTGTTCTAAATCCTGTCTAATCTGTTTACTATTCTATATACTATCCAAAATACCTGTAAATACCGTGGCAAATAACTGTACTAATAGAACTATAGTGGACATGTATACTATGACTAATCTATATAAACTCTATAATACTCTAATATCACGTGGTTATCTAGCCCTTATGTCTCAATCTTCTATACCTGGATTCCGTTAATCCTTGTTATATTGTAAATAACTGATAATACTGTTCTGGTATACAGACTGTTTCCTGTTTCAAATTCTTTCTAATCTATTTACTGTTCTATATACTATCTGAAATCTCTATAATATAAATCCTAATAGTAGACCTGACATAATGTAAACCCTAATAAATACCAAAAAACTCTAATATTATATAGCTCTTTGAATCCTTTCCTGTTCAATCTAAATTCTGGTATATCTAAATAAATATTCTATTAAATATATTTGAAAATCTACCTGAAAAATAACTGTTTCTTGCTCTGCTCTAACTTTATGTATATCTAGTGTAATCAACAAAATAATATAAACAACTGGTTATGCTGGCCTTGTACCCCAACAGTGGCCTGTCTAAAAAATGCCTGAATCTGCTAGATATCCTGCCAATCAACACCAAACCCCTGCAACCGCCGTGCCTACAATAACTGTATCTACTCCGCCCATGGTCTGTACAACATGGCCGCCGTTATAGAAATCAACACATTCTTGTATACACACGCGGCTTAATTACAGGTCTACCATTCCAGACATATATTCTATAACATCCCACACCCCCAACATACACACATGGGCGCGTAATAGATCTTCAGGATCCGGATCGCCATCATCCATACCTTGGCCCGCTGGCTAGCAGGACTCCAGCAAAAATATAAATTATACTCGTTCTAATTATAGCCGCGGACGGTGCAAATATAACACTGCCGCCGCCACTGGAGGGCATCGACCTCGATCCACTCCTTGTTTAACCACTGTTCCGCATTCTGCCTGCGCTGTTAGATATCTACCGCCGTCTACTACTGTTTCTGGATCCGCTGCCGTTGCTGTTTAGCCACCGCGATGGAGGGGACCTGGAACATGAATAATATGTGGCTGGTATCGCTGGCGGGACTGGCTTCCCGGGTCTTCTAAGCCTGATGCATGGGATCAGCTGGACTCTGATAGACTGGACAGACTGGACTATGATAAAAACCACCCGTATCCATCTTAATAGATAGAGACCGTGAATCAACGGGATCAGGACTACTTAACCCATGCTGATTCTAATCAAGATAATATCTATTATACAGTAATTCCTCAGGATTCTCATCCTGGCACTGGCGTTGTTTATATTCATCCACGGGGCCATCTAAATACTGGTTTAATATATATCGACGACACTCCACTCCAGGCACAATGTCTATATATTCCGTTACTAACTCGGTATCCTGGAGATTATCATCGAATCCCTGGTACAGACTCTCTAACTGAATAATGATCGCCTCGCTGGCGTGGCTATCCCGGCCGGCACGCCCACTCTCCTGCGTGTAATCCAACAATGACCGGGGGCTCCCGATGTGGATAATACACCGGATATCCGGAATATCCACGCCCATGCCCAACGCGCTGGTGGCGGTGATCACCCAGGTAGTGCCCCGCGTGAACTGCTGCAATATCGACAGCTTGTCAATCTACTGACTGTAATATGCCTTGTACTGTAATATTCAGGTGATCTTGATCACCTGGCGGACCACATTGGCATAAATAATCACCTTGCCCTGGGGCACCCGCGCGATCCGCTGCCGAATGAATGCCACCACCGTCTTGGTGGTACACTACTCGGGACCGCTGCGGACCCCGGACGGCCGCCACACCCGGTATGTCATGTTGGGACAACTCGTGCGGGCCCGGAATATACTTACCTGCTCGAGGGTATACTCTATCCACTGCAATAACATGGTCTCCAACGCAGGGGGCAATGTGGCGGTCAACAACACCATCTGCGTCTGGGCGTGGTTCAATCGGCTCAACTGCCGCAACTCGGACCGGAAATCCCGCTGCTTATTCAACACTACATGGTATTCATCAATCACAATACGGTCCAACCGCCGGGTCTGCTGCAATCAGTTGATGAACGTGTGGAAATCGTCCGTCACTGCGGACTCCGGTGTGACCAACACGATTGTGGCCTTGTCCGGCGGTCGACGGCTCTCCCATGACACGCATGGTATTTTCAATGCCTGGCATCGTCGTATCATGTCCTGACACAACGATATCAATGGAACCACCACGATCGTTGTGCCGCTGGGCTCCGCGAATGCGGGCAACATGAACAACATGCTCTTGCCGCCCCCCGTGGGCATCACCACCACCACCAGGCTCTCGCCGTCCTGGATGGCCCGCAACGCGGGTGCCTGCACCCCACGGAACTGGATTATCACCTGACCCGTTATCTGCTGCAACACGGCCGTTATGTCCATGGTATTCAACCGGTGCCGCCGCATCACCCGGCCCTAGTCAGTCTCGTCCTCCCACGGGGACCGC
The DNA here is from genome assembly GCA_001696595.2 of Aspergillus hancockii. Taxonomy (NCBI): domain Eukaryota; kingdom Fungi; phylum Ascomycota; class Eurotiomycetes; order Eurotiales; family Aspergillaceae; genus Aspergillus; species Aspergillus hancockii. Next base: position 12,080 of record MBFL02000528.1, on the reverse strand, counting down.
TTCCGTTTGCCGGCCGCCTCGACGGGGGCCCTGTCCACCGCAAACCCTAAAAACCGATGCCAATCCGTGCTGGACAACCGAAACATGGCCCGGCGGCGGGCGGTGGTCCCGGGATGCTCCATGATGTCCCGCGCGTATATCATGCCGGCCGTGTGGGGCGAATGCGTGGCCTGCTCGTCCGCGATGGTCTTTATCCACTGGTCCTTGTCCATGTCACACTTGGACAGGATCTCGGGCGTCTTCTTGTCCTGCATGTTGCTGGGGAATGTGCTGCTGGATCATATCTACTGCCGGCTGATCCCAACAGCAATCTCGCGATACGTCTAGATGTTGACCGTATACTACAACCGCATCTTAGTCTCGCGCTTCAACACCTCGCGGAACCGCTCGGACGTCCACGCCTGGTGCATGCCGGGATCGGCGCTCTAAATAAACGCGGATGTCGATGCGGGTGAGGGTTCAGATATTGATACTGGGAGTACTGATATTAACACTGGAGACTCGGATATTGATACTACAGACTTGGACAATGATACTGGCGGCTGACAGTGCCACGCCTCCAATTGCTGGATAAATAGCAATACCAACTATAAATACTATATAATCAGCTCGCCGACTTTCCACAGGATATATTGACTGATAATCTTGATATTATTGCTGGTATAAAATCCCTTGTGATACACCGATATCAACGTCACTATATTATTCTCAATGAATATATTGCACTGCTGGTTAATCTCCGTGTTAACATGCTGTAAGCTTAATAACTCCAGGGTCCAGCTGGACTGCCCGTCCACGACATGCACCAGCACCACTAATTTCTTCTTGAATCGGGCCACCCGCTGCAAATACTACATCACTAACCGTGGCTGGAACTGCGTGGACTGGCGCCGGTGGATAAAATGCGCCTGCACGTCGGGCTCGGCCTGTACCCGCTCTATGATCCACTGTGGGCCCTCCACCGGCCATTGAATGTGTTGATCCTGCAAAAAGCTCCATCCCACAGCGCCCTGCATGGGATTGTTGTACAACACATGCCACAGAATGGCGGGGATCTTGCCAAACATCAATTCCTAGCACAATATCTACTGTGTAACCCCGGTCAATCCATGCACAAACCCCTAAAAATCGCTTATGGTGAACTGCATGTGCTTGTACAACAACTGGTCTAGATATATTCATGTTACATGCCCGGGGGTTGTGGTGTTGTAATAGATGCGCAACCTGTATATCCGCCAATCCTGCAATGTCTCTATTGAAGTATAGATGCCCCAGATCATCAACTGGCTGACCATCCACGTTACCTGCTTCTGGAATATCTTGCAGGGCGGGTTCTGGCTCCACTGGATTCAGAACGCAGGATCTCCATTCCGCATGGGTGATGTTGGTGGGGACGATGGGGGTTCGTGTTCATCCTCCACACCGCTGCCGTACACGGAATCGGCCTCGATATCATCCACGGCCGCGGTGCTGTATAATGTCCACTCAGCACAATTCTGCAGCTTCTGCCATGTTTTAATAATTATTATCACATCAGAATCCAACCACAATATCTTCTAGATAATTATAAACCGGGCAATCTTGATTACCTGTGATAAAATTAGTAGATAACTCTCGGCATCCTGCTATTCAAACTTCTTCCGGTTCAACACGGCCATGGCGTATATCAGCACACTTTTATACTTCTAGATATAATATATCTAGTTTATCAGTTTAATACAAAACTCTAAACACGCCCACTCCATGTCACTTATTATCCACCACTTCCGCTCGGGATTGCGCTCCCCAGAATTTCTTTTCCTCTCGCCCCTCTTTGTAGGGGAATAGGTAGTGGTTATCTGCTACAGCTGCCGCCATTTCTTCCACTGCCGCGGGGTCATCCCGTACGGCGGGCTCTTTTCTGTCTGCGGGACCTGTATACGGGCAATAAATATTAATATCTACTGCTATAACTGCATATATTTCACCACGCTGTCTGTATCCATATATACTAGTAATAGACAGTATAGTGTCTGGCCCTTCTTGAACTACACTACTTTAATCTAGATGGCTTGCCCGGTATACTGCACTGTCTACTGGCTTTTATATACTATACCTTCTATAGTCTTCTACATCCACTGTACATCCTACTCCACGGGGTTATCCGCGTTGAATAATAGAGTGGCCACCATGGCGCGCAATGTCTCGAAATCGCTGGGAGTAATAAACTTCTGTAAATACTGGGTCTATCCTGTTATCTACAACCACAAGTTGATATCATAAATCTTTCCAGTTCTAGTTGAACTGGTCTAGATCTTTATCATCTTCTATACTGCGGTCATCTGCTGGATTATCTGGTTTACCTGCTCTATATAGACGGGGATATATAATTTTTTCTCTCCTCCATAGATATAGATATAATAGAATCCTCTCTACAATAGAAATATTTACTGATACATTACAATAATATATAACTGTCGCAGCTCCGCTTTTTCTTGAATACACTACTCGCGCGTCACACGACTACCACGGGGATATCGGGTCCATCTATAGATACTGTGTCAATGCCGCTGTATACTCTCTATAGTCCATTTAATATATTAATATCCAGAATAATCCCATTAATATAATAACCCATCCAGATATATCAGGATCTCTGTTAATAATTAATCCAGTTAAAACAGAATCTTAATTTTATTAAGGTTTTGTACAATTCCTTTTTATTATGCAACTGTTTTACTAATTATAACAGTGTTGATATAAACTAGCTGATGACCAGTATTCTTTAAATAACTTGTAATTTCAGGGGGCTATACTCTATATTAACAGCGCCGGTAAATAACAATAGACAATAAATCCAGCTTGATAAACAGTTGATGTTCCATAACTAAAAAACTCTAATTAAATCCAGTCTACAGTTGGGGGTATTAAAGAGAAAATCTAGAATAAAAATCTACAGTAGAGAATAAAATATACAATTAAAAATTAATCAATTTTTATTATTTAACTCCTGAATATAATCTATTATAACATTTAATAATTATATAACTTTGATTATAGAACAATGCTGACATTATAATCAGTTGTACAGTAATAAATACTTATTCTAATAAATTTACTAGTGAAAACAACAACTACTACAGTATTATTATTCAGTTGATTAATGACCAGCAAAATAGACAGTTTATTTAATATCTGGAATATAATCAACTGGCGAATTTTGGAATAGTTTGAATAAAGCCTTGTCATTGGGATAAACTGTCAACTTTTTGTTGGGATGGACCTTAACCCTAAACTTGACCGCCAATCAGCACGCGGCGGCTAGCCCCACGCAACTGGGACGCTACAGCATCCCACCCACCCTTGTGGACTAGGGCTAACAGTGGCTTTATCAGACTTACTCTATCACGCTCTCCCCAGTGAATATTATTCCATACAACTATAGGATGTGGAAAACAGGGCCTCCTGTCCGCTCAGCTGTACTTAAGCCACATGCCGGCCGGTTAGTAGTTAGATAGGTAGCCACCAGTGAATCCCGGCTGTTATATATTTTTATATCTCTAGACCAATGTTATAAATCTCTTTATTATCTATCAATATTTCTTCGACACATATAATAGCCTTGGCATTGTTAGTATAGTCTTTATAGATAGCTTGAATACAGACTTTGCCACCTGTCTCATATACCTCATCCTATTTCTGTACAAGGCATTTCGGGCCCAGCTTCTCCCAGAGATACTTCTAAGCAGCCTGGTTGGCTTTTCTAATAGTGATCTTGATTATAACCAGAGCTGGATAGCACTCCGCTACCAGGAATTCAATAGTATAATTTTTAATGAACCTCTATCTTTATCTGATACTGTTTTACATGAACCACATGAGCAGATTCTCTGTAGCGGAGATTAGCCACAGTAGACATGGGATCTATAGTTTAAACAGTCAGTCATTGGACTAGAATTAATTAAGTATACTAGATATATACTCTCTATTCAGGAAACATAAATCTCTAAAGCTTCTTAAAAATATTAACTGGAAAGTGTTCCTTATCATGATCAAGCTGGTTAAGAAATGACTGAGTACTACAGTATAGGGCTTATCTAAGTATACTGCCTTTTAGAGATTTAAATATATTTTATAATACTTCAGTCCCCTAACTATCTATATTAAAATTATTCAGGTTAGAAAATAGCTTTTGCGGGTTATGTTTTATAACCTGACCTGACTGTCAATCTCACTTTCTCTGTATCTTCCAGTTCCAGGAAGAAGAAATCTGGCTAGTATATTCGGTATCTATAAGATCTAAATGAACCGCAGAGTATTATATAATCACATGAGCTCTTTTCTTTTCAGGATCCCCTGGTACAGTCCTTTTGGTCTATATTGGGAATTAATTAGAACTGTATTTAGAAATCATCCAGAAGAATTGGGTTGCATGGAGCCCTAGTATAACCTTCCACTTCTTTGCTCTTTGTTCCCCTAGCTTCTCCTTAATTTAATTATAAGCATGATGCGTAATCAATTGGAATTCTATTCTATTCCATCGGTCACGGTCAAAAGCCTTCTTATACTTATGCTGATCATCCCAGCTAAAGAGCTGCTGAAGAAGATCAGTCCAGGTTGGTGTCTGTTTCCAGATTCTTTCTATAGTCCCAGCATGGGGAATAGCAAACGGGCTGGAATAGTGTTGATGAAGCCAGCTATGATATACTCCGTAATTATAATCGGCCAAATCCTTCGGGACCTCCCCTCTTCGGTTTTTTGTATTAAACTGAAGAATCTGGATAGTCAAGACTAAATAGCATACACGACGTAATCTCTCAAGATACTGTTCACAGGGATTATTCTGGCCAAGGAATTTACTAATCCGATCTACTGCCTGGTACAGTTGATCAACAGTATAAACCTGACTATGTTGCTGTTGATAGCTTCGCTTAGCATATGGAGCAAAGAATCGAAGCTCACTCTTTATAGTATAGTGAAATAAAAGTGTCTTCCAGTCTATTTGATCAGGTTGGAGCCAGTACATCCCACTGGCTTCCACTGTGTCACGAAAACCCAAGCCAGCATACTGGGTACCTGTCCGAGAAACCCATGAAGACTTGTACAGGTCATAAGAAAGATCATACTGCTGGTCTGTACAAGTATTTCGGATGACTTGTGCAAGCATTGCTCCCATAGCGCCGGTCTCTGTACTGAATCGCCGATTGTGTTGGCGAAGGCATTCAAACGCTTCCAACCAGCAGTTAAGCTGCCAACGAAGAAAATGAAGGGCTTCTGGAGTAGAAATTGACAGATATAGACGGGCTTGTAGAGCTATATCAGGTTTATGGTTAAGGTTTAACTGCTGAAAGAGATCTCAAGAGATCCGGTATTCTTCCCTTATACTAAACGAGTGGGTTTCACCTGTCTGGAATCCAAGATCCAAGCGGATTTTAGAGTTCTTGTATAACCGAAGCCCCGCGTCAGTAATCAGTGACTTGATATGCTTGCTCCGTCCTAACATATCTCCTGCGTGGGCCCAGAGCTGTAAAAGATCTGGTGGGATTAGTAGACTATCAATATTCTGATTAGTAAATGGAAACATCTTCCGTGCATCAAATATTTCCTTGTAGCTACTGTATTGTTGTGTGTAAATCAGCCCCTGTGAATACATCCAGTGTGTCTGGTAAGAACGGATATTCATTGCGGCTACATCCCGCAGCCCACCCACTGGGTGGTATCAATGGGCTGTGTGGTTTTCCGGCTCTATAGACTGCCACCAGCTCTGTAGGCAGCAACGCTTCTACCAGTAGATTTGGGGTGAGTTCTAGATGATACTCTTCTTCCCCAAGTCCACATATGTTCTGGAGAGATCTAGATGTTCAAGTTGTATTAACTGACTAATCTCTCTTCTAAAGTCCTCACGAAGCTGAGAGAATCTACCATGATTCTAGACCAGCTTCGTGCCATACACTTGTATAATGATAAACATTCCACGGAATTCGGCCAGACTGGGATGCGCCAGTTGCGCCAGTATTTGTTTCCAGAGACCGGGCATATACTCCTCCCGCACTGTATAATAAATTGGATTAGAGCCGTCTATATCCTATGTGCGGTGTTTATTGTTCTTTGCACGTATCTTGCTAGTTTCATGAGCCCAGCTGGGCGGGAAATGCTGCATCGAGCTTGAGAGCATAATCTCTTGAAGTGACGGTAAAATCATCTTATTAATCCACAATGCATGTTGATCTTTAGACAAGTAGGTCTCTCTAGCGCAGGGCATACGTGGGAAAGCAACATATACCCACAAATGTTGGTCATGGAGGCTCTCTGTAAATTGTATGTGTCGGTACTGGTGTAGAGCACGGCCGTGGAAAGATATATGGATTGGTTGGTGGAGATTCTGTATTGGCCGAGGATAATATATAAAGCGAAAGTCCTTGAGGGTCTTAAAAGAACGGGCTTCTGCAATAAATGCATCGATATTATACCGCCTCAGTGGATATATCTCATGCTGGCTTGACTGATGAACCTTGAGAATAGGGCGGTCTGGTCCGCCAGTCAGAATATTCTTCCACAACCGGTCATCTGGTGGTGGAACTGGGCTATTTACCATTTAATAAAGGACATCTCGCAGGCTGGAATCTTAAAGAAATCTTGTGATTTTATTTAAAGAACTGTTTTTATTTGTTCTTGACTGTGGATGCTTACATGTTGCGCAGACTGGTTTATTAAGTAAATAATCCTTAATCTACTGAGCAGCAGAGCAGGATATAGTTCCACTAGAATTAGATTGATTATCTTCCTCTTTAGCTATACAGGAATTAAAATCTTGATCATCTTCGCTATCTGATATTAAAAGACCTGGCTCTGGTGATTGCTGTGGGAAGAGACATGTATCGATATCTGAGCAAGCAAGCTCATCCAGCGGTTCAATCAGCTAAGTAGAGCGAGTAGAAGCGAGTGATTGTACCGGGGATTGTAAATTATCCCTGGACGGTATAGATTCAACTTGTTCTGTATATTCCTGCTCACCAGAGATAGATCCTGGAGTTGAAGAACAAATTAATCCAATTACTGGTCCAGATTCAGTAGGTAGTCCAGCTGTGTCACTAGATCCTTGAATATTATTACTACAACCCTCAAAGATATTTGTCAATGTTTGGCTTGTATTCTGCTGAGCCCCATGGTTAGTTACATGCGATTTAATCAAAGTCACTGGAGACGATAATTAAGTAGTAGCTATTTCTGCTGAAAAATCTAATTTCAAGAGCATTAGAAATCAACTTATTAAGTCTATAGCAACTACTGACCAGGTACTTCTATAGATTGATTAATAGAAATATATAGTCCTTGTATAATATCTAGTTCTGCCTGTTGACAAGCTCTTTTTTGCCGCTGGCGTTCACGTGCCCGTTCCTTCGCCTCTTGAATAGACAGATGAGGGTGGGACTTTTTAGGATATCTGAGCTCTGCAGGGTGTTTTCGTAGCATTGCTAAAAGATTAAAAACACTTGTCTAGTTTAATTAAAGAAATATAAGAAGAATAATTAAAAGGATGAAACGGAATAAGGCTGGGAGAGCCCTCGGTTAACCAGAGTGGGGTAAAATAAGACTTTTTCTCTTTCACCAAGGATCATATGATTTTTGACTGGGGTTCAGAGTATTTTGACAGGGGTTCAGGGTATTTTGACAGGGGTTCAGGGCTATCTCAGCCGGGTATTGGCCAGAACAGCCATTAGCGCGCGGGAGCTAGTACTAGCGGCACACTAAATCTATCTTCCAATCCAGCTGGCTGGCCTAGTTACCAGGTGAATGAGCACCGCCAGTTTCTTCTTGAATCGGGCCACCCGCTGCAAATACTGCATCACCAACCGCGGCTGGAACTGGGTGGGCTGGCGGCGGTGGATAAAATGCGCCTGCACGTCGGGCTCGGCCCGCACCCGCTCCATGATCCACTGTGGGCCCTCCACCGGCCATGCCGTGCGCTGATCGCGCAAAAAGCTCCATCCCACGGCGCCCTGCGTGGGATCGTCGTACAACACGTGCCACGGAATGGCGGGTGTCTTGCCAAACATCAATTCCTGGTATAATATCTACTGTGTGACCCCGGTCAATCCATATATAAATCCCCGGAAATCGCCCATGGTGAACTGCATGTACTTGTATAATAACCAGTCTAGATATATCTATATCACATGCCCGGGGGTTGTGGTGTTGTAATAAATATACAACCTATACATCTGCCAATCCTGCAATGTCTCTATCGGGGTATGAGTGCTCTGGACCATTAACTGGCTGACTATCCACGTTATCTGCTCCTGAAATATCTTGCGGGACGGGTTCTGGCTCTACTAAATCTAGGATTCAGGATCTCCATTTCACATGGGTGATGTCGGTGGGGACGATGGGGGATTATCCTCCACTCTGCTGCCATATGCGGAATCAGTATCAATATTGTCCACGGCCGCGGCGCTGCGTAATGTCCACGCGGCGCAATTCTACGGCTTCTGCCATGTCTCAATAATCACTATTATATTAGGATCTAATTATAATACCTTCTAGATAATCATGAACCGGGCAATTTTAATTACCCGGGACAAAATCTGTGGATAGCTCTTGGCATCCCGCCAGCTACACTCTCCACAGCTTAATACAGCCATGACGTATATCAACACGCTCTTATATTCCTGTGTATAATATGTCTAGTTTATCAGTTTAATACAAAACTCCAAACATATCCACTCCATGTCACTTATCATCCACTATTAATACTCAGTATTGTTCTTCCTGGAATCCCCCTCCCTGGAATCCTCTTCTGGATGGGAATGAATAGTGGTCATCTGCTACAGCTGCCGCCATTTCTTCTGCTGCCGCGGGGTTGTCCTGTATGGTGGATACTTCTCTGTACGCGGGACCTGTGTGTGGATAATAAATATCAATATCTACTGTCATGGCTGTATATGTTTTACTATACTGTCTGTATCTATATATACTAGTAATAGACAGTATAACGTCTGGCCCTTCTTGGACCGCACTACTTTAATCTAGATAGCTTGTTCAGTATACTGCACTGTCTATTAACTCTTCTATACTATATTTTTTATAGTCTTCTACATCCACCGCATGCCCTGCTCCACGGGGTTGTCCGTGTTAAACAATAGAATGGTCACCATGGCGCGCAACGTCTCGAAATCACTGGGGATAATAAACTCCTGCAAATACTGGATTCATCTAGTCACCCGCAACTACAAGTTGATATTATGGATCTCTCCAGTTCTGGTTAAACTGATCTGGATCTTTATTATCTTTCATGCTGCAGTTATTTACTGGATTGTCTGGTCCACCTGCTCTATGCGGACGGGGATATATAGTTCTTTCTCCCCCCCGCAGATATAAATATAATAGAATCCTCTCTGCAATAGAAATATCTGCTGACATGTTATAATAATATATAACTATCACAGCTCCGCCTCTTCTTAAATATACTGCTCACACATTACACAATCACCACAGGGATACCGGGTTCATCTATAGATACTGTATTAATACCGCTGCATATTCTCCATAGTCTATTCAATATATTGATATCCAGAGTAATCCTGTTGATATAATAACCCATTCAGATATATCAAGATCCCCGCTAATAGTTGGTCCAGTTGAAACGGAATCTCAATCTTATTAAGGTCTTGTACAATTTCTTTCTATTATACAACTATTTTACTAATCGCAACAGCATCGATATAAACTAGCTGATAACTAGTATTCTTTAAATAACTTGTAATTTCAGGGGACTATACTTTATATTAACAACACTGGTAAATAATAATAGATAATAAATCCAGCTTAATAAACAGTTGATATTCCATAACTAAAAAACTCTAATCAAATCCAGTCTACAGTTAGGGATGTTAAAAAAAATATCTAGAATAAAAATCTACAGTAAAAGATAAAAAATATAATTAAAAATTAATTAATTTTTATTATCTAACCCCTGAATATGATCTATTATAATATTTAATAATTATATAACTTTGGTTATAAAATAATAATAACACTATAATTAATCGCGCGGCGGTGGATACTTACTCTAATAAATTTACTAGTAAAAACAACAACTACTACAGTATTATTATTTAGCTGATTGATGACCAGTAAAATAGACAGTTTATTTAATATCTGGAATATAATCAACTGGCGAATTTTGGGATAGTTTAAATAAAGCCTTGTCGTTGGGATGAACCGTCAACTTTTTGTTAGGATGGACCTTAACCCTAAACTTGACCGCCAATCAGCATGCGGCGGCTAGCCCCACGCAACTGGGACGCTACAGCATCCCACCCACCCTTGTGGACTAGAAAAGATTTAAGAAGACCTCAGGAACCGCTATAGAGATCTATAATCTTTATAGTAGTGGTCTACCGAGTGTATTGCAGTGGATTCTTCTAAACAGAATATTATTATCTTCAACATCAATACTAATATATCAGGGGACCTCTAGAGTCTTGAAGATGCCCGTGGACCTGGAGTAATATTTAAGTAATAGTGATTTTAACAGGGTCTTTAATAGAGTCAGCTCTAGAAACAGCTGAAGTACACAAAGCGTCTAAAGTATTCAAAAATACAGAAAAAGAAGTTAGATATTATTGAATCTAGATCTAGACCCTGGACAAAAGCTTTATAAGCAATGTCAAGCTCTAGCAGAATCTCTAGAAAATTAAAAGACGGAGCGTTAGATTAAGCTCAAGACCCTGCAGGTTTATATCTATCAAGTAGTGGAGATCCAGACAGCTTAGTAACACGCCCGCGAATACCAGTACAAAGCTCAAATTATAGTTCTAAAGAAGAAGATTTAACAGCTTTAATAAGCTTAATCAATTCAGGCAGCTTCTCCAGCAGGTCTAACACTGTTAATAATTTAGAAAACTGTTTAAAAAATATTATTCCAGGGCCTCCAGGGTCTCCAGGGTCCCTGAGATCCTCAAGATTAACAGATAGAATTTTTCATGTATAGACTATATAGCAGAGCCGCAACTAGAACTGTAAAATCCAGCAGATCTGAATCTATATATATAGATATTGCAGTTCTATTTAATATTAATCTTAAAAAGCAGAACTGGTAGACAATTATTAAAAAATATTATTAAAAGATCTTCAAGACCCAGTTTCAGAAGACACTACTACCACAGCTAAAAGCTGTAAAACGGATCCTCCCAGAGACCTGTAGACTAATATTAAAACGGGAGGGTGGTCTAGAGACTTCTAGAGTAAAATATTAAGATATTATACTTAAACTGAATACTGTATTTACTAAAGCAGGTGTAATCCCATGTCGTACGTTGGCAACACGTGATAGCTATGTGCTTCCTCCTACCGCGGGTAGCTGCCTCAGGCAGCTACGCACGTGACCTAGGAACCTAAGGGAACACCGACCGTGTATATAAGGACGTAAAGGATCCCCTACCCTCCGTAGGAGATCGGCAACTCTCTACCTACCTTAGCCTACCGCTACTTGCAATCACACAGGACTATTTAATTTTCTATAGATAATAGATCTAGACTATATCTGTACAGGAGCTATATTCTTTATTTTATAAAAAAGATCCCTGAGTTATATATTATTATTTTAATATAGAGATCTAGTAATTGCAGCTGCTTAAAAAATAGATTTTGTAGTTATATTACTAAAAGTACTAGAGCAGTGGTATAGACTAAAGATTTATAGAGTTTTTATTAAACAATATTTTATCTTCAGTCTAGATCTTGCAAGATAAAAAATTAAAATAGATAGTACCCTGCACCTGAAACAGGACTCTATCTAGTTAAAAAGTCTAGAGAGTTTTAAAAATAGTATTTAAAAGAAGTCTAGTATAGTAATTATAATAGAGTTACTGATAGAGATCCAGAAGATCTAAATAAATAATATATATTTTAAAGATATAAAATATAGAATAAAACACTTCTAAAAGCTAGACCCTAATATTATATATTTCTACTGCTGCAGAATTGAATATAAGAATTATAGAGTCTATAAAGACTGTTAAATTAAAAATATATAATCAAGGAGAAGGGGCGCTCGGAACATCAAAATCAACACCCAACCTAAACACGTCGTTTTAACG
>MBFL02000527.1:0-19015 GCA_001696595.2 Aspergillus hancockii | reverse complement strand
GGGAAGAAGAGGGAGGCTCCGAGGGAGGGCCAGGGTGAGGAGAGGAGGGGAGATGGGGATGGGGATTCGGCGCCCAAGGCTAAGCGGAGGAGACGCCATCATAATCGGGGTAGTAAGACTGATGGTGATGAGGCTGGGGATGCGTCTGCTCCTGCTGTGATGGAGGAGTGAGTGTTTGGGGCCTGTTGATTGAAGATATCTTTCATGGTATGGCGTTCCGGTTGGGCAAAAGACAATCTATACATCCATTTTAACCAAATGTATATTCCGATATTGAATACGATACTCCCCAGAATCGATGTAAAATGCTTTATCCTTGCACTAGTAACGTACTAGGTACCATCTGATCATACACTGCCCAAATCGAAGAGAAGAGAACATAGCCCAAACGCCAATGCACATACAATACACAATGAACATACAGTCCATCCATCCCACTTCAGACTGAGTACAACCCTTCACCTCTTCTCCTCGCCCACAGACAGCCCCGTCTCCAAAGCCTTCTCATCCGCCCAGATCTTCTCAATGCGCTTCCGGTTCTCCCTCGCCGCATCCCGGTTCCGCTTTGCCCGCTCATACCTCTCTGCAGCCAAACACTTATTAACGTCGCGTTTGATATCGTTGCAGTTTCCGAGCGCTTTGTGCAGGAAGCCCTTGGCGTGGCATTCGTCCAATGCGGTCATGATTTCTTCGCAGTCTGTTGTTGTGATTAGTTTGGGGATTGCATGATTGGTGGGGTTCTTTGGAGTTGGGATTGGGGGACACGCACTGGCGTTGTAGGGGGTGTGGAGGTGGGAATGCATTTTGAATTTTTTTTTTTTTTCTTGGAAGGTGTTTTGGAATTGGAGTGAATAGTAGGATGAAAGGTATGTTGGACCGTAGTTTAATTTAGATAGTTGCAATGCGGCGCATAATGAGAAATCTCCGAGTCCAAATCCCGAGCGGTGAGGCACTTGGACGGGATTCTGCCGGGCGGAAACAGCGACGGAGGGTCCCTCGAAGCGGTAAAAAAGGTTAAAAAAAAAAAAAGGAAGCCACCGTCGGGGACGATCGATTTAATCTATCGCATTTCACAAGCTTTCTTCTTGTGGGTGATTTTGTTGCTCTGGTTTGATTAGGTCACTTTCAATAATATTTTTGGGATCTTGATTAAAAGTACATAGATTTCTGCTATCTTTCTTTATTTTTTTTTTTTCGACCGAGATAGATTTGTCCGCTGTTTACGACCTAAAAGTTTTTTTGACGATTGTGTTTTAATTGCCGTTCACGATGTCTTCGATGATCACAACTACCGCCTGGGTGCGGCGGGGTTTCGCTGCTCAGTTCCCGACCAAGTATGAGATTGATGAGGAGGAAATGAACCGGATATCGAACCTGGCGAGGATGCAGCTTGAGGATGCCCAGGGTGATTTGAAGACTGCTCAGGATGGCGACGAGGGGATGGATGAGGATAAGGAGAAGGAGGGCGGTCAGGATGCTATGGAGGAGGATTCTGGCAAGAAGGCTGAGACGGCTACTACTGAGTATGTTTTAGATTCTTCTTGATCTGTGGGGGATCTAAAGCTGACTTCTTACTATAGCGACGATGACTTGAAGGAATATGACCTCGATCATTATGACAGTGACGAGGTTGATGAGGATGGCGAGAAGATCACTATGTTCGGCAACGTCAAGTCGCTTGCCTACCACCAGCCTAACGAGGAGGATCCGTACCTCGTGATGCCACCGGAGGAAGAGGATGAAGAGAGAGAGGAGCTACAGATCCTTCCAACGGATAACATGGTGCTTGCTGGTAAATTGGAGGACGAGGTCGCGCACCTCGAGGTTTACGTCTACGAGGACCGGGACGCCAACCTCTACGTGCACCACGACATTATGTTGCCGGCTATTCCCCTCTGTACCGAATGGTTGGATGTCCCCGTCGGAAAGACCAGCGAGGGACGGACCACAGGAAACTTCGTGGCCGTTGGAACGATGGAGCCCGACATCGAAATCTGGGATCTAGATATTGTCGACTGCATGTACCCCAATGCCATCCTGGGCCAGGGCGGCGCCGACGCTGAAGACGATCTCAAGAAGTCTAAGAAGAAGAAGAAGACCAAGGCGAACGACGAGTTCCACGTCGACGCGGTGCTGGCACTGTCTGCTAACCGTCAACATCGCAATCTCCTGGCCTCGGCTTCGGCCGATCGAACGGTCAAGCTTTGGGATCTTAACACTACTAAATGCGCCAAGTCCTACGCCCACCACACCGACAAGGTTTGCTCGTTGGACTGGCACCCGAAGGAGTCGACCGTCTTGCTGAGTGGTAGTTACGATCGCACTGTGGTTGCCGCTGACATGAGAGCCCCCGACTCCAAGGCACGATGGGGCGTAGACACGGACGTCGAGAACGTGCGCTGGGATATGCACGACCCCAACTACTTCTACGTGACCACAGACGGTGGTATGGTTTATCGCTACGATGTGCGAAACGTTCCCGCTAGTCCCAAGGACTCCAAACCCGTGTGGTCCCTGCAGGCGCACGACGACTCCGTGTCCTCTTTCGATGTCAACTCCGCCATTCCGGGCTTCCTAGTCACCGGTTCCACAGACAAGCAGGTCAAGCTGTGGAACGTCGAGAACGACCGGCCTAGCATGGTCGTCTCACGTAAGCTAGACGTGGGCAAGGTCTTCTCGACCACATTTGGCCCCGATCCGGAGGTCAGCTTCCGGTTGGCCGTGGCCGGCAGCAAGGGTGTCGTGCAGATCTGGGATACTTCCACCAACGCTGCCGTCCGCCGGGCGTTCGTGTCGCGCATGCCCAGTTTGGAAGGCGAGGTGCAGGAGCGCACCGTTGGCTTGCACGCAGACTCCAATGATTCAGACGATGAAGACGCCGCTCAGGAGGTTGGTGCGGCTGCCGGTGGTGCGGATGGCTGGGAGTCGATGGATGAAGACTGAGCTTTCGAACAGTCTGGAAACGGGGAAGATGATATCACAGCAAGGGGTTTATGCTATGTAGTGTAGAAGCTTCTTTGTTATTGTGGATAGTCAGTCCTGTTAGCCTCCCGCTTATATGCAATGCAAACGTTGATACCCGGTTTAATTTGAAATTCGAAATCAGATGGTGGTCGCAAATGGGAACGGAGTACATTCCCGTACACAGAAATGATCGTCATGGTTGCTCTCCGAATACGGCTCTAGTGTGAAACGGTCGCTTGAGCCAATCAGATCCGCACTGGAATCTTTGGGAGATTCAAACTTTTCCCACAGTGAAGCCGACATTTAATTTAACACAGGATTTGGATATGAGCGCCACTGTTGCTTGACAATGGAACGGTAGAGTTTTTCATTATGGGGTGGTGTAAGGGAGAGAAAGGCAAAAAAACCCAAAAAACAACTATGATACTATGCAAGTGGTAGTCGGACTATTAAGTACTACTGTAGTACTCGCTATCAACTCTGTAGATACCTCTTAGTGTCCTTCAAGGGTAGTATCTCTGAACTCCGAAAGGGCTGAATGCCACCAACAAAAAATAGAGAAAAATAAACAAAATAAAAGGTAACAGGTGAAAGGTAAATAAATAAAGTAAAAATAAATTAAGCCCCATCATCATCCCCCGAGAAATTTTAGCCCATAGTTAGTGGGCTAACCAAAGATGGTCAATCGCGGATGGCATATCCGCTCCCTTTCTGTGGTAAAAATGAAGAAGCCCACAAGGCACAGGTCAGAAACAATTTACTACAAAGTATTGTGTGTATTAGGTTTTATCCACTGGGTGGAGTTGACCCGCCTAACGCATTGACACCAAAAGCCATTGTCGGGATGAGATTTCAGATCGTCTCAGGAGTTCTGTTCTGGACATGGCTTCTGTCCGACGAATTGGTCTCAGGAACAAGAAAACAAAGGAAACTGGTATAACATCCAAATACAATATAAGATTCATCCCATGGGATTGATAAATCACATATCAGGCATCAAAAGAAAAGCATATTACCTATCATACTTCGTAGATCACACACTCCACACTCCTGCACAACAGCAGTCAAGTGAGCGATACGCCGAGACAAGGCGGCCACAAAGTTGTTTCATCCCCACTCGATTAGGGCACATGGCGCTCCTGAGAGGTCACTCCGCTGCCGTTCCTGGCGCCAATTTCGACACCGTCGCTTGACCATTGCAGTAGAAAATAATTTATCAGGAACATGGAAGATTCCTCCGAGGGCGACGAGACAGGGGTCTTTCGTCTCATAGTGGCATCTAGGACGTCATGTAGGAGAAAACATCCTGGATGCCTGAGTGCTCAAGTATTCTCCTCCGAAAAGGGGTGACATTTTTCACCAACACAGAGTGGGAAGAAACGAGAAGAGTTGGTTTATCGATTAATCGTTGGTGAGGTGATGATTTAATTTAAATCCCGGTCACTCTACGTCGTACATGTGTCACGCAGCTAAGATACAGCCCCAGCGCTTCCCCCGTCCATATCGACCGAATTATAGGTCGCAAGTAACCGCGTGGGATAGTCATTGCATTGGTCTTGGCCGTCGGAAGACCGGATCATTCGTTCATACATCCATACAGAGACTTTGCGTGAGGTCACCAGAGATATAACCAGCCAACATATAGCGTAGTCCGGACGACTACTATATCACTTATCGGCAATTGTGGTTCTGGTTCCTATGGGTAAGGCTTACGTTCTCGACCTTCTGAAAGGCCAAACAAAAAATCACGCACTTGAAGGACAGGAACAGGGTCCCCTGGAAGTCCGAAGAAGACCAAAAAGTTTTCTATTGTTCACCAAGGACAGGATTCCTGGACCAGAGGAATTAAACTGGCCGAACCGTGGGAATCGCGGGAAGCACCCGACGAACAATTGGTGAGTGGCCAGCGAAAGAAAACTAAAGTTCGGGCGATTCAGTGGCCCATCAATTTGTGTCCCATGCTGCGCGGTGGATCGAACCGAACAGCCCAGAACCAACCCATATTCCCGTTCATCCATTCTTCTCGCCTCCCCTACTTTGGGTCGTTTGTGTTCCCTCCATTCCCAACTTCCCCCCTCTCTTTCTGACTAGTTCAACTTTTGAACTTACCTTCTTTTGACTTTTGCATACTCTATTTTTTTTTCCTCCTGTTCTCTTTTCTTTCTCTTCTTACCTAGTCCATTTCTCCCTGGGGGATTCTTCCTGGATTAGCTATTTCCCTTCTTATTCAGTCCTTCCTTTCTCTTATCCTGGAATTACTGTATCCTGGATTCTTTCCTTCATCTTTGATTCTGGTACTTTTTACTTACCCATTTTTGCCTTCCTATTTAAACCCCGTGGCGCGTCCTGGCTGTCCGCCTCGAATTTCCAGTACAGAGTGCTGCAGATAACTCTCCCCCCTTGAGTCAAGTAATCCACATACTTGAGACGAGGCTCCCACCGTCTTATTTTCTGCTGTGCAAGAAAAAGACAACTCCGCCACGACATTCATTAAATTAAATTTCGAACGACTCTGATTTTCGGAAGAACACAGACTTTGTATATCAAAGCACACAGTCCCTATCTGATAACGGACATTCCAGTCACCGATCTTCCATTCCTTCTAGTGTTCACCCCGCAATCGTCAGCAACGCATTCTTTATCAGCTCCGCAAACGAAGTTTTGACAGAAACTAAAAATAGGAGGGCAATTTGATCAGGAAAACCAACAGACGACCAAAAATAGCAGTCTCAATACAAGCAGCTTATATCTTGGGCCTCAGCCGTCAGTTAGTGTGAAAGTTCTCGACAATTCACATCACATCGCTTTGGAACTCTGAATCACCAACATGTCGTCACTAACCCGAGCATTCACCAAGCGCCACAAGCGCCCCGAGGTGTCGGCGCCCATGCCGTACCGGGAAGGACAAGTCAAATTCTCCGCAGGCACTATCAATCGGGGAAAGATTTCGGCGCCGGTTGAGTTGCTGTCGACAACGAATATGCTCGCTTACAACGCTCCCGATCTTCATTCGGCAGGAACATCTTCTACGTCATCCCTCCAATCTCCAGACGACTCGGAATTGTCTTTTGCGCACCAAAGTTTTGGATCACCCATCACGACGCCCAGCGACTCCCCTGTGGAGCCTAACCCGCTCTCGTCCTATTTCCCAAAGCGCTCAGCAACTGTGACGAGTCATCCTCGGTCATCCACATCGACCGCGTCGTCCACAGACGCACCGTTGGTGCCCAAGCGAGCCTTGTCTCACACCAAACGCTCTCACCAGGAGTTGGCCCGTCAGCGCTCTGTGTCACGACTATCACCGCCTCCATTAAATTCCGTGCGTAGCAATCCCGCGATTCGACCGGTGCAAGAATATTCCAAACCCGAGCCACATCCGTTTGGCAAAGAGCTGGCACAGGTTAATGAAGTAGTGGAGGAGTTCGGTGGCGTCCGTGTGTTTGATGAGGAGGAACTCGTCCTGCAAAACAAAGGCCTCAGGAAGTTCACCGTTGACGAGTATCTAGTGGAGATTGAAGATCTCTACGGAAGCATCTTTGACGATCACCTCGGCCCGATTGCCTCCGGACACTGGCTATGAAGTTTTACTACAACGCGGAAATGACTCAAACGACGTCCGCTTGAAGGGAGAAGAACTGGATCTTCTTACTCTCCTTCGCCCATCGCTATGACCTACCTACTAATATTCGCTCTTTAACGATATTGTCCTGCTTGCTCTTTTTTACCGGCTATATACCATTTGGAGAGGTTCTGTTCCCTATGTGATTTTTGACTTTCCTGATTTCTTCCTTACGCTCTTTTCCCCGTTTTCATAGTTCCTATGGTCATTATGTTATGTACTTCCCCGCTTACCCCTTCTATGTATCTTCTTGAATGGCTGATGTTATGGAACTGAAATCGGAGGATAATCACGATGAGTCTCAGCTCTGTACTTTTCTTTCTACTAGCTCATAAAGATGACTATGAATTTCCAGAGGAATATGCCCGTGTTTCAAGGACACGCGCCATTGGTAGACTAGTAGGCAATTCAACGAACCCGGTGTACGAAAGAATAGTGGGTAGTAATCACTACGGGCAGTATATCTATATTACCCCAATCAGGCAAAGCGGTGTGCACTGTTACGCGCCGGTCACGCGCTGGTCACGGGGATACGCTCCACCGATGGATGCCCCACAAGAAAAATTTCAAGTAGAGACGCTTCTCCGCCTCGCTCGGCGTGTCTCGAAACCAGCTGCATCTTTCAATTTCCCTGCATCTCACGCTTTTCGTGCTGTGAGTTTTTGTGTGTTCGACGACAGATGGGGCTGCCTTCAGTCTCCTTTAATTCCCAGTGCGCCTGTTATCTGTAGTATCTGCGGAACACTCGAGCTTGGACCATACTGGCGGTGTCGTGTGCTTGCGTTCATTGTCCTTCAAGTGGTCTCTGCGCTTGTGTTATATCGAGAGTTCAGGGTTAACGAATGACAAGCTTGTCGGCAAAGTCTACTTTCTTTTCCAGCAGCATATTTTGTCAATCGTGCTGACCTATCATGGTCGCCCTCGCCACTCCTTCACGCAACCCAGTGACGGGAATTAGACCGCCCAACCGCTCCAAAATGCTAGCTACATCTTCACCGGTACCCATCTTGAAGACTGCTAAGGAGACCCCCACGGCTGGTATAAAACATAAAATGGAGGATATGAATCTTTCCTTATCCCCCTCGTCCTCTGGCTCTTCCGACGGCGAGGGGCTCCCCAGTCCGAGGAAGCGAGCTCGGGTGCAGTTCAAAGATGTTGAAATAGTGTCATACGATGAAAGGGAGCAAGGGAACACTGGGGCCCCTGAGAAGAGTGTGGCAGTAGTTCGTGAAGAGGTGCGCCGTGCTATCCAACGGCATATTTCGGGCGCCGATAGCGAGGCCTACGACCGCATCAAGGAGATCTTCTCAGCGGATCCCCGGCGTCGGGATGAGGATAGCTTGTTTCCTTACGATGTACCTACACATACGACTTTAAGATATCACCTTCTGGGCCTTTTGTCAAATGTGGCGTCCTTGGATCGCAGCTGCAACGGGCTGGTCAACGCTGTTCTGAACAGTGTGTGGCTCGGGCGCGACGAGTCCTACATAAAGTTGTATATTCGCTTCCTAGGTAATCTTGCTGCCGCCCAGGGAAGCTACTTGGGATCGGTACTCAAAATGCTGGTCAGTTATCTGGGTGAGCTCCCCAAAGATACGGGCAAGCTGCCGGGCTATGCCCCTGTCCATGTGCCAGAGATCTACACACGGGTCCACATGGCTATCCGTCATATAGTGAGCTTGATTCCGTCCGGTAGCGGAGCATTATCTCCCCTCTTGTCTATACAATTTCCCTTTGATACCGATTCTCCCAAAGCCAACATTGCGTACACGCAAAACCTCGTCAGAGTAATCGGTTATACCCCTGAGCTCCAGGCGGATATCCTTGCTCTCATCACCGAAAAAGTCGTTAAGATCGACGTTCAGATCCAAGTGGACATGGATGATCTTGATGATGATGAGGAAGAGGAGGTGTTGCAAGCTGTCTCGCCTGAAGCCATTGTCTTCGGCGAGGACGATGATTATGATGATGACAATGCATCTGTAATGAGCGACGAATCGATAGACACCGACTCTCGACGGTTAAAGACAATCAAGGACAATGTTACAAAACTAGATGGCATGATCGATTGTCTGTTTGAATACTACTCGCCTACATTCTCCTCGGGCACCTTGGATGATAAAGAGAATACGCTTGACCTCTTACTCAGCCATTTCCAGAGCATCATTCTCCCGACATATCGCTCCCGCCATCCCCAATTCCTCCTCTTCCATTTCGCCCAGTCGTCTCCCGATCTGGTTGACCGCTTTACCACCGCTTGTGTTGAGCTTATCTTTACCAGAACGCAGCCAGCAATCACGCGTCAATCTGCAGCTGCTTACCTTGCCAGTTTTGTTGCCCGGGGCGCTCACATCTCTGGAGAGATTGTGCGAGATGTGTTTGGTCTGTTAGGAGGGCATCTGAAAGATCTCCGTGATATTTATGAGCCTTCCTGCCGAGGCCCCGACCTCCGTCGTTACGGACCCTACTACTCCACCGCGCAAGCCATACTCTATATCTTCTGCTTCCGCTGGCGGGATCTGACAACTGCTGCAATGGAAGGCGATAGCATTGAGCAAGTAGATGAGCTCGAATTAGAAGACATCATCTTCCCGCCAATGGTCAAGGAAATCCTCAACCAGACCATCCATTCCAAGCTGAACCCGCTCAAGGTCTGCTCTCCAGCCATCGTGTCAGAGTTTGCTCGGATATCCCAGCATCTGAACCTGATGTACGTGTTCAGCATCCTTGAAACAAACAAGAGAATCCGCATGACATCTTTCCGGAGTCTTTCGGCCCTAGCCGATCCCCGCTTCAGTCAAGTCGAACGAGAGACCCGTGCGGGTGATGATCTCGGCTACCAACTCGACGCCTATTTCCCATTCGATCCGTATCAACTTCCTCGCAGCCGGCACTGGGTGGAAGCTGACTACATTCACTGGCGAGGCATTCCCGGCGATGACCAGGATGACTCCGACAGCGAGGCTGACGATGCCCCTGACTCGGACGACGATCTAAGCGATGAAACTGGCACTGATGAAGAGTAATTTCGTCGTTATCTGAAGAAGACAACCTTCTATTCTACCGTTCTCAATACCCATTAATTCTTCTTGAGCATTGTTTTCACGATTACAAAAAAGTTCTTGGTCCTTGCTGTTAGCGTGGCGTCTGGAGCGTCGTTTTGAGTTTGCTCCTGCTTGTGTTCTGATTCTCTTTTTCACATCTTGCGAGATACCTACCGTACTTTTGGTTGATTTGGTCTGAACTCCTACTTGATACATATGATATGGTTGTGCGTGTATGACACTGCATGGTATAGAATGCCAAATATACAATCTTGGAAAAATATACTACCTGTGCTTCTGTAGTTGTAGTACAGTACGATTTGTATCACGAACAAATAATGAACACTGTACATAATCCAATCCAACTCCAATATAATCCATGTACAACCTGACACGCTCAAAAGAACTTTACTAACATCCCCTCCCGTAAACTAGGTACCTCAGCACCCACCACCACCCCAGATTTCTTCTCAACCACGAAAACAATTCTATCTAACGCCTCCCCACCATACCGCATCCAATCCACAACCTGCCACGACGCACAGAACGCATCCAACGACCGTTGACCCGGCAAATCGGACATCGCGCCCCCGTCCATAGGTACGATATCGAGATTCACGCGCCAGTCTTGCCGGACTAGACTCACGTCCGGTCCACCCGGTAAACCGGCCCATGACAGGAGGGTATCCGCTTCAGACCGGGAAACCGGGACCTCCAGTTCTGTGGGATAGATCCTGAGGTCTGGGGAGAGGATCCCGAAGCCCATTGATGTGTAGGCTGCTTTGAAGATCGTCTGGATAGAGGCGAGGACAGAAATGTTTTTGTGCGTTAGGGTGGAGAGCTTGAGACCCGGGCCGTTGTCTAGAGTTATGTTTAGGAGGGTTGCGGGCGAGGTGTTTGGTTGCGTGGTGTTTGCTTTAACACTCGTCCATTTGCCGGTGTATTTGGTGCTCTGGTCGCGGGTTTCTTGTTCGATGGCTGGGGCGATGATGCCTGTTATGGCGCGGTAGAGAATGTTCATTGAGTCTACTGGGCCGGCAGTTAGGACTATGATCCCGACGCCGTATTGATCTATCAGGGAGATTTGGGCCATGTAGCCCAGGAGGCCGCCAGATTTGCCATAGATGTCGATTGTGTGTGGGTAGGGTGGGGTGAGGTTTGTAGTCCGGAGGATTTCCCATGGTTTGCCGACTAGGGTTGTTGGGGAGCTGGTCATGGAGGTTGGTTTGAGCCATTTGCGGACGGATGCGGGAGTGGAGAGGATGCTGTGTGAGAGGATGCTGTTGAGGAAGATTGTGAGGTCGTTGGTTGTTGAGTATAGGCCTCCGCCTCTGGGGTTTTGTTAGGTTTTGGTTCTTGATTTTCTGTCTTTGCTGGAGGTGGCTTACGGGGCATTAAGGCCTGTGTCTGCTCCCCATGAGGAATCGCCTGGTGGGATGATGGCGTTTGAGGAGTCACCTGGGGGAATGCCTGTGTTGGTTAAGTTTAGGGGCTGGATGATCGTCTCGCGTAGTAGCTGGGTGTAGTTTTTCCCCGTAGCTTCTTCGAGGCAGAGTGTGAAGAGCAGGAATGATAGTTGGGAGTAGACGGGCTTGGAGTTGACTTGCACAACCGCTTGCATGGAGAGGAGGCCATCTAGGATTTCTGTGGCTGTCAGTAGAGTAATATAATGTAGAGGCTGTGAACTTACCCTGCTTCGTACAGGTCTGGGAAAGTCCTATGACACCGCAGCTGGGGTAGTCTGATTGATTCAGGTCAGGAAACCCCAAGCTTTCGTATAGAGGCTGCAGGAAGTAGAATTCGTAGACGACTACATAGTCAGCAGTGCTCTACGCACACAACGAGGGACATACAATTTGGAGGTATCCCAGCTAGATGATCTGCCAATGCCTCCAGCGTAATGTCTTTCCACTTGATAGAAGAGTTGGCAGCGCCTAAATCGGGAAAGAAATCGGTGACCGGTCTTTGGATATCAACTCCTGACTTCAGAAGCATGAGATCAGAGAAAACCTTCGACACTGAACCGACCATATACTGTGAGTCCCCGTTTGCTTCGGTAGATCCTTCCGTATTCAGCTTTGCGCGATGATGGTATTCCCAAAGAGGCTTTCCATGCGCGTCTGGGTCTCCATTTGGAGAGACAACGGCCAGAGAAAAGGAAACGTTATCCACAACCCAACCCGCTTTGATCTCTCCTTTCAGGGCAGAGTCCAGAGCAGATGTGAGATTATTCGTGGCGGCCTGGAAGTGTTTTGATCGTCCTAGGTTTGTTGGTCGGGGAAGGAGAGGACCATCTGGGGGGCAGCCAGTATAGGAGGGATCAGGGACGAGAGAAGGCGCTGATGGGAATTGCGCTAAGGCAAATGCTAAGAGGGAGGAGATCCATACTAGACGATATGCGAGATACATGGTGAGACAGAAAGAGTCAAAAGCTAACTGTAGGTATTATTGAGCTTTAGATAGAGCAACGTATTAAATGGACTTCGTGCGGGTTATATTATCTTTCGTTTGGGCATCTCGGAGAACTAGGATGACGTATGCCGGACCACATAGAATGTGCAGCATGGTTCATGACCAAAGTAATGAAGCAAATCATGGCAATAATTCGAGTCCAGTGAGCAGTATGAAGTGGCCAAGGTTGAAATAATCTCCGCATTGGGCAAGTGTCGTATTCGCATGGTCAGTGATAGTTACTAACCATCAGGTCTTGGCGCCCGACAGGTCGATCTCAGGGTCTAGTCCACTATCCAACGCCCCTAAGACCATCTTATTTCATCCATAGTGCCGATTACGAGACGCCGAGAAATTAGTTTTCTTGGCAGTATCACGTTCCGCCCACAAGACCGACGTTCCAACGGTTTACCTAGGTTGGTGGCTCAAGAACAATCATTATCCTACCAAACTCAGGAGAACAATACTGACGAAGTCATCCCCTCTACCTCGATAACTCTTTAATGTTACTAGTATGAACCAAGCATACGCGGAAATTGCCCTGGACAAAGGAGAAACGGCTTCCAGGCCGTTTACTCTAGCTAGGATGACAGGCTGCCAGGAGAAAAGCTGTCTTGACAAGAGAAAGTGGGTAGCGTCCTCTATTGGGATCATGCATATAAGCATGGCTCGAGCGCCCAACCGGTCGAGATCGCTATTGAAGTGGACTTGAGCGTACCATCTATAATTTCTATACTACTTGTACCATCAACAATGGACGGCGTCAACCGGTATTACAGCTCGCTTGAAACCCGTTTGGGGAACTGGATGGTTTACGGTGGTCGCGGTCACCTGGGCTAGTACCCCCAAGATGTCTGGTGGCCGTTCTCCATCCGTCGGGCCCTCATCGCCGTAGAGGACCACCTCTTTCGATCCCTGCGTCTGAGCCCGGGAGCTTGTGACCTAGACGCCGGCTGCGGAGATGGCCAGGTTGCCATCCATCTAGCGCAGAAGGGCCTGCGAATCCACACCATCGACGTTCTTCCACAACAAAACCAGCAAGTACAACAAAACGTCCGAAATGCGATTGTCAAGGAGAAGAGCAAAGCATAAATCCGATGAAACGTCGACCTTAGTCGCACTGACCGTTTAGCAAGGTGGCTACCATCACCTCCAAACGGCAGAGAGCGGTACCCTCGACGGTGTCCACACGATTGAAACTTTGGTGCACGCGATTGACCTGGACCGTGTTTTGTCGCAGTTCTACCGGTCAATCAAACCCTGGGGCAGGATCGCCTTTTACGAATACGACCACTGGAGTGACTACGAAGTTCAGCAGACATACATATCTACGAACGGGGAAGCCATGGACAAGGTTCGGTTGTATGGCGCCATCTCGTCTGCAGCAAATTGGAAACTCCCGCAGGACCACGACGAACGTCATTCATTGTCTACAGAGAAGCTTGGTAAGAATGCTGACCAAGGCTAGCTTTAAGGACGTTCAGGAGAGGGATAGCTAGCAGAACGTGACGTCGCTCATTCGATTCCTCGCCTGCTTCCTAATTTTGCCCCGCTATGATCGTGCTGGTTTTGGGTCTGGAGGTCTACTTTATCAACACCGTTGCCATTGACGCCAATTACCATCGCGGATGGACGTATATGACGGTGACGGCGCGGAAACTTGAGGCAGTATCTAGACAGTGACGGCTTGTGGATAGTTGGGCTCTAGTTGGGCTGCTACTTATTGTATTTAGTTTAAACACCTTGTGTATAGTCTTCATTGGATTGTATATGTTGTTCTTGAATGATTTACTGTACACTATCGAAAATTGAGGAATACGCTTGACCGGAACGCCATTTACACACCTCTACCCAAAGAAAAAAAAAAGATATGTAGATAAAAAGAGGAGAAGCAAGGCCACCGGTAGGCCAAAATCTAGCGTTATAAACGGTAGTGTAGTATCTACGCATCAAAAATGGCTTTCATGTCCGCGCAAGCGTCGCGATACAAAATGTTTACCTGTTCTTGATCCCGCCACGGATTGGGCGATTTATCCCAGGCGTGCGGCACTCTCTCGATCATCATGGCGCGAACATGTTTGCCAATATTTTGTAAGCGACGCACGAACTCTTGCCCTTCGTTGAGGAGCATATCCCATTCACAGATGTAGAAGAAGATGTCATGTGGAAGCGCATCGGCGAGAAGTGCATCCGCGGCCCGAACGGGCGACGCATACGGCGACTGGCGTTCCGTGTGTTCCGGGAGATAGGCCTCGTCAAACAAATCGGTGAAGAAGGCCGGGAGAGTCTTGTCGGGCATGAGACTCGCCGCGCGTCGATCCTCGCGGGGTTCATGAAAATCCAAGATCGGATACCAGCAAAAGAGAGCGACGATGTTAATGTCGCTGGCGGAGGCATCGATCAGCTGTTCGGTGGACTGGGCGCGATCCAGCCATGGATCCCGGGATTCCTGACACATGAGGCTGCGGAGTCGCAAGGGCACAGTGACAGCCAAATTGCCACCGGCGGAAAATCCGCTGAGTGCAATGCGGGAGACATCGAGTCCCAGCTCAATGGCATGGGCGGAGAGATACTGTATGGCTCGAACTCCGTCGTCGACCGCGGCGGGAAACGGATGTTCGGGGGCTCGACGGTATCCGACGCTGACCATGACGGCGTTAACTTCGGCCAGGACGGACTGGGCCCAGCGACTATCGTCGGTCGCGCATCCTAGTGTAAACCCACCGCCGTGGAAATTGACCACTACGGGGAATCTGCGACCCTCCTTGATCTCACGGGAGTAATCGGGCGGACAATAGAAGTATAAATCCACTCGTGACGACCCGGACGGGATTGATCGCACGAACGAGCGACGAGGGGGTCGAGGATTTGAATTATGGTGGATGAACATGCCTATGCGCATGAGGAAGCGCCAGAAGACGGCTTGTACGAGAAGCCACCATCGAGACGACGCCATGACAAATCTGACCCTTGTCGGAGACTCGGAGAGGGCGAAGACGGGGCGACTAGGTCTCAGGGAATTTTGATGGGTCGGGAGAGGAATGTCGCGGACATGAAATGGAATTAATAAGAGAGGTGATTGATTACGGAACAGATGAGCCGAGAATCACGAGAGAATGGGATGAAAAGGTATGTTAGTAGTGCAGTAGTAGTCTGGTGGGAGGCAAATCAGAAATCGAAGGAATCGTAATCACTCATTTGATGGGTAAGAAACTAAGCAAAAAAGCCAAGACGGGAATGGAGACAAAGAATGTACGTGACGCTGAGGGTGATCTACTTTGAGGATCTGTATGGGGTCTGTATGGACGGGGGGAAACTCCGGCGAAGTACTAGATAGTAGTATAGTAGTACTAGGTAGGTAGTGGAAGAAGGGACTGAAGGAAAGAAAAATACCTTAAGACAACAAGAATCCGAAACAGGGACAAACAAAAATATCCCAAAGATATCGTAATGGTCTCATAAGAAGTTCATCGGGGAATCAAGGAAAAGAGAAATCGTTCGATATGATTTGTTGCTGCCAGAATTCCGAACTAAATTGAGCCCAGATTCCGAGGCATTCAGCCCGATGACATCACGGGCGTTTCCGGCCCTGACCAAAAAAGCTGAACTAAAGTATCGCGATCAACCAAAATCCCTGGTTAATTTCTTCTTCTCTTGTGTTTTAGCTTTGGCGGTCTTGTACTTATTTCCTGGTACTCCCCTCAGGACTCTTTTCAACGCTACAATTGACCCAATTTCTCTCCGTAGACTCTCTCTCTTCGAGTACACAACACCCTTTCTGAACTTCGTCTGATAACGGCTTCCCGCAGTTGCCCCTCAATTGTCACAATCGCTTGGGAGCAAAAAGTGATTGGGTCAAAAGGGTACTCGCATTCCTGCCGACTCCCTTAACCTTTCGCTCATGATCATATTCTCTACTCATTAACCATGTCTATCAAACGGGCCCTCTCGAAAATCGTTCCAAACAAGTCGACCGCTGAGTCGAACGATGCATCGTCCCCCGCCTCCAGCAGGCACTCGGGGTCAATGTCCCCTCGCCGCAGTATCCTGACCGGGTTCCTGCGGGATCGTGGCGGCTATGCCTCCTCGTCCGACGATATCTCGGATGACTCTTCATCCCCCACCACCGGGTCGATGAGCAAGAATCAGCAGAAGCGCCTGGCGCGGCAGCAGCGCCGACAAGCTCGCTCTCGGCTCAGTGAGGAGCAGCATTCTGAAGAATCCGAACGTCACAAGGAGGCGGTCGCAACCGCCGCCCGTGAGGAAACCGCCGAGATGAGAGCTCGCTATGGGGAGCTGCCTCTCCTTCAGTCGCGCACTCGTCCGCGCGAGCTCCGCACTGGGTTTGAAGATATCTCAGCGGATTCGGTAGGCAAGGAGGTTTTCTTCACGGCGCGCCTACACATCATCCGTCGCATGAGCGCCAAGTTAGTTTTCCTAGTCTTTCGCCAACAGCTCTACACATTCCAGGGTGTTTTGCATGAAACCCCAGGTAAAAGTTCTATCGCCATGATCCAATGGGTCGAGCACCTGCGGGTAGGTTCCATTGTACAGGTCCGCGGCACCGTCCAAGCCCCAGAGGTACCGGTGCTGGGCTGCACTATCCATGATGTTGAACTGTCGATTGATGCGATTCATGTGATCGTTCGTCGTGAGGAGCCTGTCCCGTTCAGCGTCTATGAGGCTGAGATCCAGACTCCGGAGGAAGAGCGCGTGGAAGGCCGGCGGAGTCACATCCCCGACCGGACTCGTCTCACCAACCGTCTGTTGGACTTGCGTACTCCCACGTCTCAGTCCATCTTCCGCATTCAATCAGCGGTGGGGAATCTTTTCCGGGCGGCCCTTGATGAGCAGCGTTTCATCGAGATCCATACACCCAAATTGCAAGGAGCCGCCACCGAGTCGGGCGCCAGTGTGTTCGACGTAAATTACTTTGGTCGTGAAGCGTTCCTTGCCCAGAGTCCGCAGCTGGCCAAACAGATGGCGATTGCGGCAGATTTCGGCCGAGTTTATGAAATTGGTGCGGTGTTCCGCGCAGAGAACTCCAATACACACCGCCACTTGACCGAGTACACTGGGCTGGACATCGAGATGGCAATTGAAGAGCACTACCATGAGATGCTGGAGGTGCTGGATGCGGTGATCAAGAACATCTTGCAGGGTGTCTACGGCCGCTTCCGGCGCGAGGTCGAGACGGTGAAACAGCAGTTCCCGTCCGAAGACGTCGTTTGGCTCGAAGAGACGCCGATTATCCGCTTCACTGACGGCATTAAATTGCTCAATGACTCCGGGTGGCGTGATGAGGAGGGAAACCTCTTGCGGGACGATGAGGACCTACACACTCGTGATGAGATTCGACTTGGGGAGCTCGTCAAGGAGAAGTACGGCACGGACTACTACATCCTCGACAAGTTCCCTATTAGTGCACGCCCCTTCTATACGATGCCTGATCCCGACGACAACCGCTTCACAAACTCTTTTGACATTTTTATTCGGGGTCAAGAGATCGTCTCGGGCGGTCAACGTATTCATGATCCCCAGATGCTGGAGGAGAACATGCGCCGTGTGGGTATCGATCCGGATACGATGGAGGAGTATATGGAAGGCTTCCGATGGGGCGCACCTCCCCACGCGGGCGCCGGTGTAGGCCTCGAACGTTTCTTGATGCTGCTTTTGAAGTTGGGAAACATTCGCCTCGCATCCCTCTTCTACCGTGACCCCAAGAGTTTCCCAGCCAAACCTCCCACCCAGCAGTTGCGGCATCCGGATTCTTCGACCGTGGAGCCGTCGTGGGTCCGCGATAGGAAAGGCCACTTGGCGCCAGACGAGAGCCATCTGCAGCCATTGGAGCATCTCATAGCAAATTACGGTGATGCGACTTCCACGTCCTGGGGAGATGATCGTTTCAAGATCTGGCGTGATATGGCGACCGGCGCCGCCGTCTCTTATGTACCGAGTAGTAACAACTATGCGGTGATACCAGGCAACCCGCTGTGCGATTCTCGACAGTATAACCGCGTGATCACTCAGTTCCTGCAATGGTTGCGCCGCGAGACGAAGTACAAGCCAATTTGGCTCTTATGTTCTCCGGAGGTTGAGGCGGTCTTGGGCGAGAAACTTGGCTGGCGCAGCTTGTCCTGCATCGCCGAGGAACGCGTAGACCCGTCCCGCAACCAGGCCGCTTCAGATGGGGAAATTGCTCGGAAGATTCGGCACTCGAAGAACGAAGGCGTCAAACTCGTGAGCATGAACCAGGGCGAGATGGTACCGGACAACATCCGTGAGAAGATCGACCGGCGTATCCAAGATTGGCTGGCCAACCGCAAAGGCACTCAGGTGCACTTATCCGAGATCCAACCCTGGCGCGATCACTCTCATCGTTGGTACTTCTATGCAGTCGACAAGGAAGGCACCATTTGCGCCTTTGTTGCCTTGGCCACGCTAGCTCCTAGCTGGGGCATGCAGGTGAAGTACAGCTTCGACTTCCCAGGATCTCCGAATGGCGTTATTGAACATATCGTCACCCACGCCATCCAGACGGCGTCCCAATCTGGAGTCAAATCGCTCACCTTCGGTGCTGGTGCGACCACCACTCTGACTCCAGGACATAACATGCACGGAGCCAAGATTAAGATGCTACAGCATACCTACGAAGCCTTGGCGAAGCAATTCCATCTGGTTCGCAAGAGCGAGTTCCGTGCGAAGTTGGGAGCTCAGGACGATCCACTTTACATCGCCTATCCACCTCACGGAATGGGGTCGAAGGGTATTCGAGCCGTTCTTCACTTCTTCGAGGATTAATATTTTGACATTCTGGACCGGGCGTTTAGTATAGGCCTTTTCTATTGAGATCTCTTTTGGCCGCCCACCAAAGGTTATTTATCGTGTTAGGGATCGTTCTTTGAGCTCTCCGAAACATATTTATTCCCCTTGATTC
>MBFL02000526.1:0-19090 GCA_001696595.2 Aspergillus hancockii | reverse complement strand
CCCCCCCTTCTACTCTTTTGGGCTACTTAGATCAAATCCCCTCGTTCGCCATCTGTAATCCAAGATATAAAACATGCAGCGGATCGCACCGTACCTTTCGGGAAGCATTGTGTTCTTCATCTCTTCTATGCCTCGTGGATTCGCCTGATAACTTGTCTAATAATCCCTTATAACTCTCCATAGCAACATCTTCCCCTTGATTGTTTCATCAACTGCCCTTACTTAGACCCTCTGACCTCATACGCATTTATTAACAACTGCCTCCCTCCCTTGACCGGTCGATCCATCCATCCTTGGACGTTTGTTTATATCAATCTCAAACACACATATACATATCGACACGTCGCGCTTCAACATCCACACGGCTAAGACATACATATTCTCCCGCTGCATCTCACCATATTTTACTTCACCTGACGCAAAACACGACCAGCGCCATGATGTTTGAAGACATGGCTGATGACGTCTCACGACGCTGCTCTCTTCCGTAAGCTGCTATCGGCCTTGCCGCATGATGCATGACTGACTGGTGCTCTAGTGGCGTGCGCTCTATTGCCAACGCTCCTAGCTCAACAGAACTGACTGAGGATCGTCGGTTGCCTCCTCTACCTCGCGTTGAGCCTTTGCCTCGTGGACCGTTCAATCCTTTGGCCTCCAAGATTTTCGCTCCCAGCCCTCCCAGCTCTCAGGACTCGTTCCCCGTTAAATCGCCGTGGCCAGCATCGGAGCATATGGCTACACCCCCTTCCCCTGCAAATTCTGCTGATAGCTCATGGCCTGAATCACTGCCCTCTCAGAAGATGTTTGAATGGCCTCAGGACCTTTCTTCAGCCGACCTCTTGAACCTCATCGCTCCTAAGCATATCAACCGCAAGCCTCCCTTGCAGCAACTGTGTGGCCGAAAGCGTAAGGGAAGTATGATCATTGGTGAATGCGATGACCAGAGGGAGAAGCACCGCATTGCAGAGGGCAACCGTCGGAAGAACCTTAGCCAGTTGCACCGTGAACTGGACAGTCGGATTCATGACTTCTTCCTTGAGCGTGCCGGCTGGAACCCATCGAAGAGCCTCCCGGAATCTAAGGAGCATATTGTACAGGGCGCTATTTTCCTCATCGACTTCATGCTTTTGATCATTGTCCATCTCATTCGCCAGGAAAATGAGATGCCTCGTCAGCTATCTGAAAAGCTCCAGCCTCAGATCAGGTGCATGCAGCTTCAGCAGTTGATCACCAACCTTCAGCAGCAAAACCAGTCCTCCCAGCAGCAGATCAAGGCCCTGAAGCAAGAAAATCAGCTATTGGAGGAGCGCAACCAGGCACTTGAACTGCAGTTGAAGTCTTATGAACACATGTTCCGATCACCCAAGGCAGAACAGCCAAGCCCTCAGCCGGTTGCCCAGCTTGTAGATTCAAGGCCGCGTCACATGTTGCCTGGTCTGCGTGTCTTCTGCGATGAGATCGCCGCCAACAGCCCGGAATCCTCCCGCTTAGAAGCGCCACATACGGGGTCTTCGCAGTCCTTCGGACAGCCGTTCCTCAGCCATTCACCACCGGTGACCGGGCCTTCCTCCCCAATCTTCACCCAGTCGACGTACTCAGTTCCCACATCGCGGCGGCAATCCGTGATTCCCTCTCCATGAGATGGTGCATTAATATGCTATCTCACGTTTGGAACCCCTACTTGGCCTTATAATGAATTTCCTTGCCCTTGGGCATAGACTTGTGATTTGGAGCCGATTCTGCTGTTTTTGATTGAGTTTTCTGGCATAGCGTGGCATTGTACCATTTTCCCATTAGGACGGGGCCTTTACACAAGGACGTCTTGCTATTCTCATCGGGTTCTCAGGACCAATTGTCTTCTTCTTTCTTGGAACCTAGCGAACTGGAGCAAGCGTGATGTACATCAATAAAATTGGGTCGGGGAGTGAGTTGCATGGGGGTTCAATTTTTTTTTTTTCTGTTGATCATACATAATTTCTTTCCTTTTGTGTATATTGGAAATGGCTCTCTGGGAGGTTTTGTTCATTGTGTGATCCAGAGTGCTGATCATTCTCTCTTTGACATCTATCTACATATACGGCTGATTTCGGTTTTCTCGTGTTATCATTTCTTTGGTGTTCATGTGTTTTTGGAAGCAAAACTTGGGCTAGTACGAATATAGAACCGGTGCTATTGAATGGATTATTATTATAATAATTATTATGGTTGTACTTACATTATCATCAGGATTGTGCAGTGCGGATTCCACAATAACCCCTATCCAATATAACATCACCGTAATGCCAATTGAATTGAACGAGTCCCATTGGCCATCGCGTGTGCCAAGAAGGAGAAAAAGACCCTTTTGGCCCTGTTGTGGGCACGAAAGGATTAACTACCGAGGAATTGATCTGTTTTCCAGGTACATCTGCCGGTATTTCGTCAGGGATTTCCGTGGCGAACGTGAGAAAAATAATATATATATACATATATATATATTGAGTGGTGATTGTCAAGGGGTATTCTTTGAGTTCATAAGAGAAGATGAAATTAAGCTGGAGGTGTTGTTTGGTGTTGTTTGGTTGTCACTGTAAGTCACGAATGTTGATTGCGGCTATAAAAAGTAACGCCAAACCCAAAGCGTCCACTGGGCAAGGTTGTCTGGACTTTTCAAAAGTGGATAATTACAGAGTAATTTCCATTTTATTTTTCCCGTTCCAGTTATGACGACCGTTGGTTGCAATTCGAGACGCTTCTGGTTCTCTTTCTTTTCTTTTTACCCTTTTCTCTCGTTTCTTCTTCTCTATGACGGTGTCAGTTAAACATACCGCAGCTATTTGCTTCTGACAAACCTCTTCTTTATTTTGTTTTATTATATTTTATATTATTTTTTGACGAACTAAGTCAATCCATTCGTTTTGGTTGTCGTTCCCTTATTCTTATTACCATTCTCATAATTTAGTTTTGTTTGCCGCTCTCTGCCGCGAAAGCCAAACCATTCTGTCCTTTTTCCAACGCCCACGGACCATCTTCGCTCCTCACTCCCCCTTCCCCATACTTCTGTGCCAGCCTCGAATTTTCCCACTCTTACATCTCTCTCCCTTCTACCCAACCGAGTCGACAACGTCGGATTGCACTTAGACAAGAGACCAACCTCGTCTTTGTCGGCGCTACCCGCCCAAGTTCTCTGTTCGGCCGCTCCTTTTTCCTTCCGATCCGTCCTACCTTCACTGGTCGTGCGATCGGCTAAAGGAGATTGATCTCCGGACGTTGGTGCCAGCGAAACCTACATCTTCTCGGGATCGTCGCCTGCTTTAGGTGTTGACGACTTCTGGTTTCAATAACCCCCCTGATTCACCTATTTTTTCACCTCAGATCGCAAAGATGCTTCTTCCCAAGGGTGGTGTAACATGGAAGTCGGCGAAGGCTAGGTTGCCCCCATGGAGGGCAATTCTGGTCCTTGTAACGCGCACTCGTTTCCTGGTATCATTGGCTATCACCGGTTTGATGATCCTGTTATGGCGTGGTCTTAGCAAGTCCGCATCGGAGATGCAAAAGTAAGTCTCGACTCGATTTCGACCGAGGCTTCCGCTAGAGACGCGGCTGGAAGCAACCCCCTGCACGCGCGGCGTATACTAACTACCCTGGCTCAGTTTCTACTGTTACGGACCCCCCAAATCACCAATGGACATGAATCTCAACGAGATGGTCGAATGGAACGCCCATATGCAAACCCCTGTTGTTTATAATCACCATGAGGCTTACGAAGTCAATTCTTCCACCATTACCGATGTCGACTTGGACCCCATCACTTCTACTGCTCAATCTGTCGCAAACCGGGAAAAGGTACTCATCCTGACGCCATTGAGAGATGCAGCCCCTTATCTGCAAAAGTATTTCGAGCTTCTCTACAAGCTGTCGTACCCTCATGACCTCATTGACCTGGCTTTCCTCGTCGGCGACTCCAAGGATGACACTGAAGGCGTTCTTGCTGCCGAGTTGCAACGGATCCAGGAACAGGGAGATAAGGTTGCATTCCGTAGTGCGACCATTGTGAAGAAGAACTTTGGGGCGGATGTAGAAATGAACGTCCAGGATAGACATTCGTTTGCTGCCCAGGGTCCGCGCCGTAAGGCTATTGGCCGGGCACGCAACTATTTGCTCTACTCTGCATTGAAACCGGATCACGCCTGGGTCTATTGGAGAGACGTGGACATTTCGGATAGCCCGGAGACTATCCTCCAGGACTTCATGGCCCACGACAGGGACATCCTTGTTCCGAGTATGTGAACTTGCTACCATTGTTATATAGCATACACTAATTCCCCGCAGACATTTGGTTCCACAGGTATAAGGATGGTGTGGATATTGAGGGTCGCTGTAAGTGGAGATGCAGCCTTCCGATGATGACCAACGCTAACCATCACAGTTGATTATAACTCATGGATTGAGTCCGACAAGGGACGGCGCCTGCGACAGACTCTGGATCCGGATACCGTTTTGGCCGAGGGCTACAAGGAATATGATACTGGCCGGCAATATCTTGTTTCAATGGGTGATTGGAGGAAAAACAAAGACGATGAGGTTGAGCTTGATGGCATTGGTGGTGTCAACATCCTTGTTAAGGCCGATGTCCATCGTTCAGGTATGTAGCTGCGCGCCTCTTGGAGTAACTGCGTCTGACATAATTCCAGGCATCAACTTCCCTTCATATGCATTTGAGAACCAGGCCGAAACCGAAGGATTTGCGCGCATGGCGAAACGGGCAGGATACAAGGTGTTCGGGTTACCTAATTACGTTGTGTGGCACATCGACACCGATGAGAAGCCTGGCAATCTTGGGGGCCGCAAAGCGTACTAGACGGATGTCGACATGGTCTTTCCCACCGAGCCAGCGGCTTTCGGTTTTTATCTTTGAGATTCTAATACCCTTTCCCGTGTATGTCCGTGGTTTACACATGGGATCTTTTCTTCTTGATACTCGTACTTTCTGCTCTTCCCATTTTTTCTTGGACGTTTGAAACGGATATCTCATGGTTCCGGTAATTGGTCGTCTTTGTGTCGCGTTCTAGGGATCATGCTGCTTTATTTTTCATTTTATGGCGCTATGGGGAGTGTATTCAGCGGTATCGACGCTATAGAGTGAACGGGTGATTTTGCGCTTCTCTTACTGGAGTTGCCTTGTTCTCGATGACATTGCCCGCAGCCCTGCTACTCCGGCGAAGTTCCTTGCATATCCGGTACTTCCCTCTGTTCTCTGACCATCATGGGCTGGTGCTATCATCTGCCCTGGATGGTTGTCATAATCAGTGTTCTCGATGTTTACGAGAGTTGGAGAATAGTCCGGGTTGAGCCATGTCATCAAACAAGACGGGGGACCGAGGCTCCTGCCATTGGAGAGCAGAGATACGAGGCATACGGTGCTTGGCGTCCATGTACATACATATATAGGCTTCAATTTGTCGGACTGTTATGACTGTGGGGGGATTACTTATTCGTAATTGAAATGCAACCACGTTAATGCATGAAGAATCTTGGTATATGCAACTTGAATGACTGAGTGGATGAAACAAACGGTACCTCGTATTAGTGGGTAAGTGATTTGCCTATGATACTATCCATCAATCCTTTGTAACCGATAAATTATGAACATAGTGTAATAAATAAATTAATTGAATGTTCTTTTCTCCTTCCCCGCAAAACAATCACTCCATTCCCCCATTTCTTCTACCTCCATAAATACCGACTTCAAGTCTACAATCCTAAACCAGAAATCTATTCCCATCATTTCACACTCCAACAAAGCGAAATGTCTTCCAACAAGGAATTCGTCTGCATCATCCCTGATAAACCAGATAGTCTACAAAAGCGTCTAGAAGTCCGCAAGTATGTACATACAACCCCAACCACCATCTGAACAACAGACAGTTAAACTGACCACAAAAAAACGCACAAAGTCAACACCTCGAAAACGTAAAACCCCTTGTCAATAATGGTACAATTGTGGTTGGTGGTATGTGTCTTCACCATGGGGCATTGGCGAATGAATGAATGCGAAGACTAATGACGGGAAATCAGGAGGAATGTTGGATTCTCACCCCGCTCCGGGCGAAACGCCCCCTTTTAAGGGTAGTGCCATGATTGTTGTGGCTGAGGAAGAGGCCCAGGTGAGGGAGTTGATCAGAAATGATATTTACGCAACGAGTGGGGTGTGGGATGTGGAGGGGATGCAGATTATTCCGGTATGTATTCTTTTTCTTGACTACTTATATTGAAGGCGGATGGAAGGATTATTAGGGTTCGGGTTGGGCTGAGCTAATTGTGGATATTGTATAGTTTTTGTGCGCTGTGAGGGTTGGGGATAAGCCTCTTCCGTAGGACAATTTGGATTGAGTTAGAGAGTGTAATGGAATTATGTTTGGTACTGCTCAGGTATGTAAGTATATATCCAGTATACATCCATTTTATATGTACGTGGGGATGAATTGGTGGGAAGTTTCTCGGTACATCGAGTAAAAGATGTAAGAGAGTTTACAGTTTGGCCTTGGTTGTCAGCATCTTTTCAGCGATCTTGCGTCGTTGAATCTTGCCAGTCGCTGTTTTCGGAATTTGTGGGACGATCCAGACCTTGCTGATGGGTTAGTTGAGTTTAATGCAACGTCAGTGCGGCATGTGGGAAGCTTGGTGCGTTGCATACCTTCTTGGGAGTCTTGAACTTCGCCAACCTCTCCGCCACCCACGCCTTCAACTCGTCCTCAGTGGCTGCTCCATTGCCCTTCAGAACTACTGCCGCTCCGATGTCCTCACCATAGTGGTCCTCGTCGGGGATGGCGAAGCACACTGCCTCGGCGACCTTGGGGTGATGCAAGAGTATGTTGTCCAGTTCAATGGGGCTGATCTTTTCGCCGCCCTTGTTGATGAGCTCTTTGATACGGCCCGTGATGATTACGTAGCCATCCGGATCCTTCTTGCCCTGGTCTCCGGTGCGGAAGAACCCATCCTTGGTGAACGACGATTTGTTGGCGGAGGGGTTGTTCAAATAACCCTTGGTCACGTTCTCGCCGTGCACGCAAATTTCAGCCTCGGAGCCCTGGGGAACCTCCTTGCCCTCTTGGTTGAGGATCTTGACCTCCACACCCTGTCCGATGCCGACGCTGCCCGGTTGTCGCTTTCCTGGTGGGAGAGGGTTGCTTGTCATCTGGTGAGCGGCTTCGGTCATTGCATATGCCTCTAGGACTGGGGCGTTGAATGTTTTTTCTAGATCCTGGAAGGTCTTAGGAGACAGAGGCGAGGAGCACGAGCGGATGAAGCGGATCTGAGGCATGGGGTTGGGCAAGGGGGCTTTAAGCAGAATCTGGTGGATGGTAGGTACAGCTGAGTACCAATTGGCGTTTAAGGTGATGAAGTCGGACCAGAATTCAGTGGCCGAGAATTTCGGAGGCACGATCACGGATCCTCCCGAGTAAAGCGGCGCAAGGAATGCTGCGAGGAGACCATGGACGTGGAATAGAGGCATTACCAGGTATGTGCGGTCCTTTGGCGTCAATTTGTATGTGTCCCGGATATTCCCTGCAACATGGTCAGAAGTGCTCGGTCTATGCAATTTGGAGAGACTTACTCATGGTTGTGGTGAGGTTTCTATGAGTGAGTGGAACCTTGCCCTTGTCAATCTTATACTTTCATCGGCACATGGAAACCTACAGCTTTGGGCCTGCCAGTCGTGCCACTTGTATGGAGGACAAGGGCAATATCATCTGGCTGGGCTCGTTCAACCGTCACTCCGGAACTTCCAGCCAGCTTCCCTTGTTCCTTCACATCCAGGACCACCTCTGTGCCATTCCAGTAACATTCCGCGATAGCAGCATTGTACTTCCTACCGGCCCGCACGGCGGGACCAGCCTGGGCATAGGATCCCTTGGGAATCAGCACCAACGTCGAACAAAGATCATTGATATAAAACTCAAATTCTTCCTGCTTGTAAGCGGGGTTGAGCGGAGCGGCAATAGCTCGCTGCCAGGACGCGCCGAGGAAAGCGACGATGAATTCGTACGAGTTTAGCAGTGCCAAGGACACTGCACCACGATGACCGACGCCGAGCTTGGCCAATTTAGTTTGAAACTCGGCCACTTGAGCATGCAGCTGCTGGTATGTGATGGTGAGGGGAGATCCCTTCAGATGTGGGTAGGTTTTTGACAGGGGGGTCTCCTTCTTGGGGACCAGAATGGCGACGTCGGCGCTTTGGGAGGAGAAAGACTGCGCTAATGTGGTCATGGTGGGCTTGGGTGTGGATTCTCTCATCTGACAGTACGCTGAATATTGTCTTGGCTTCAGGGATTGATATTAACAACGTAGATCTCCGATTTGTGGAAGAAAGGAAGTTGTACGACGTTCAGTTTGGATTCCTATCGTATAGGAGCAGTTAGATAGATTACACCGGGAGCTCTCCTCTCGGCCGGCAATCGGAAAAGGGAGAGACAAACGGATATCATTCGGTCGTCTCCACGATCCATGAAACGATCGGCTGTCGGGGAACATCGCATTGCATCGTCCAACCGGGTTTCCACTCCCCACCCTGACTAATTAGGGGACGGCCGTTTTCTCCCGCACAGAGTCGGTTTGCCAACTGGTGTCTCTGCAAACCAGCGACGCATGTTAATGAGTAGGCTTTGGTGTTTCAGGTTTATGTAAAGTCCAGATTTGCTTCCTCTTCTTCCTTCTCTTCTGTGTGTCTGATGTTAGTTCGAGATGATGCCATTTGGCCAAATAAGGAGAAGTCCCTTGCGCTTCCGGTACTGTTCAATCGTTCAATCATCTTTCAGCGAGTTTAGCTAAGATTCGGTGCTGGGCTCGTCTCAGAATCAACCTTTTAGTCCTCCAAAAGTCTTGTGCCTTATCGATTTCATCCTTAAAGCTGCAAGATGCGCCGAAGATAAGCACTCAGAAGTGGACTTTAACCCCCGACTGCTCTCTGCAAGCCAGGACGAGGTATATGCACTCAATTTCAAAGATCGCGATACAATCTTGTATCTGATTTAGTAGCCAGCGATTTTAAATTGTTCGGAACAGCGATTGAGCTCATAGAATCACTTCAGTCCACGGTCTCCATCCACCCCTCAAGGGTGATTGAAAGTAGCAAGTC
Source organism: Aspergillus hancockii (assembly GCA_001696595.2). Lineage (NCBI taxonomy): Eukaryota > Fungi > Ascomycota > Eurotiomycetes > Eurotiales > Aspergillaceae > Aspergillus > Aspergillus hancockii. Next base: position 9,972 of record MBFL02000526.1, on the reverse strand, counting down.
CAGTATCCAATAGGAGTATGACCGCTAGCATGACTAAGCCATGTGCTCCACTCGTCAAGTGATACTAGCAGATGCAAACATGTTTCGGGTGTATCGATAGTTATTCATCTCCAACTACTCCGATTCAATCATTTCCTTCTTTTTGCTTGATTTCGTGCACAATAGGTACCGGCCTGACGAATGGCTTCCGAGAACACACCCTCCAAACCCGGGGGCATACTATCGCTCTATGCAAACCTGCTTGACCCCTCCGCGGATAACTCTCCAGGGACAATTTCTCGCGCCCCGGTCGCCTTCAAGCAAGCCTCCGAAGGCGAACCCCAGCCAGATGATCCAGCTGCCAAGAAACAGCAACTTAGTACCGGTAGACATATACCCTCCTTCTGTGATCGAGAGTTTCATGTATTTTCATTGGTGATCTGATTGCTCACTTGTCCATCGTTCTCCTGGTTTTGGTGATCAGCTTCCCTCCGATTTCAGCCTACGAAAAGACCCCAACTAGCTGCGCAGAAACCCAAACCGAAACCGGCACTGCTCAAAACGACTCCTGTTGCTGCGCCGACAGCGGCGCCTAAAACCACTCTTGCAGATTGGGCAAATACCGAAGATGACGATGTCAATGACTTTTATGCTGGACCGAAAAGACAACGAGGTGGGCGCAAGAAGCGCAAGAAGAACAAAGATGTGCACGAGTTTGTCCAGAACTGGGACGATATCTACGATCCGTCACGACCTAATAGCTACGAAGAATATAAACATAGCGACGAGCAGATAGCCGAAGTTCGTGAGTGGAAAGATCGCCTCTACGCACATCGCATGGTGCGATCTCCGAGTCGAGATTCGTGCAGTGAAGAGGATTACGGAAGGCCAACGAACCGTATGTGTTACCTGATGATGAGAGTAAACCCCAAGCTAACCGTCATAGGACAATTCGCCCCTCCAGGCAGCTTTGCGCCTCCTCCCAACATCAATGATATACCGCCTGCACCGCCTGCAGAATTAGATGCTACCTCCGGCGAGGATACATTTTTCCGGCGTGGGCAAATTTCAGCGAATCCCAGTGACATGGACATGGCCGACTATACCCCACCACCTCCCCCTCCCGAGGAACCGTCGGCGCCTGTTCTAGATGATCCTACGGGTCAAGATGCTTATCTCCGTCGTCTTCAGTTATCAACTGGAGCTCAGCCTGTAGCAGACTCTGCACCCCCGCCGCAATCCCGACCTCTGGAAGCGTTGCAGCCCGCCTCTGCGACTATCTCCCGCGCACCCGTTCGTTATACTTTGCCTCCCCCGCCGGAGGATATTCCTGCCTCAGAGGCGGAGCTCGAGGAAGTTTTGGCTAAGGAGCAGCCTGTGGAAGATGAGGGCGAGGATGAGGCCCAACGCTCGCTTCGGCCCGGACAGAAGGGATTTGCCCAGCGTTTACTTGAGAAATATGGTTGGACAAAGGGCTCCGGTTTGGGTGCGTCAGGATCCGGTATCGTCAACCCATTGCAGGTCAAGGTCGACAAGCAAAAAAAGCGGCCAGACGCAGAGGGTGGCGGCTTCGTTACACCAGCTGGTAGAGGCAAGATCATCGGTGGTACAAGGAAGAAAGAGGATGAAGGCAAGTTTGGTTCGATGTCTGAAGTCATTGTCCTCAAGGGTATGTTGGATGGCATGGACTTGGAGGCAGAATTAGAAGGCAATCAAGGTGGAAACTTGATGCAGGAGATTGGAGACGAATGTTCCGAGAAAGTGAGCTATTTTCTCTGCTCCTGTTATCCATGTCTAACCTGAATAGTATGGCAATGTCGAACGTGTCTTCATAGCTCGTGGGTCGGCCCCTCCGGTGCCGGTATTTGTTAAGTTTACCCAACAACTGTCCGCTTTAAGGGTACGAGCTCTTATCCAAGGATTTGCCTACGATCTTTCGCTGATTAGCTTTACAGGCCGTCAATGCCCTTGAAGGTCGAATTTTCAACGGAAATCCAATCACAGCTCGGTTCTTTGATACAGAGAAGTTCGAGCGAGGAATATATGAATAAACAGCCAATGGAGTACGACGCAAAGGATAGAATTAATGAAGAAAACTATGCATATGCATTGGTTGGCTTCACCTTACTTTATGAGCAGCATAACTTGGAACGACCCATCACACTGCACCGCACTGGCCCTTAGACAAAATGATAAGAGAACTTTATCAGAATGTGACCTTGTCAAATAGCTCCATCTCACTCATTGTGGCGTCACAGTCTATACCAGCAGAAGGACCCAGGTCCGCTTCATTTGTGTTACGACATTCCACAACGTCTGTTACGGCAGTTGTACCATACGGCTGCCTTGCATTCCTCGCTTCTTTCATTATGGAACACCTTTGAGAAATGCACCGATCACAGACATCTGTCAATGGATTAAGGAATCTTTCTGAAGGATAGCATTCACAACAAGTCCAGACTGCTGCTTTGCATGGGACGTGGGTCTGGTAGAATGTATTTTCATGGAGACATAAGGCATGGGTAATAGATAATGTCATGGCACATTGTGGTTAATCTGCTTGTCGCTAGTTCTCGAAGATTTGTGATGATTGGGTAGAGAAATTGGAGGTCAGAAGCATGCTTCCCTGATTACTGCTGGTGGCTCTCAACTATTTTAGGGTATGTACATATAGGTAGGCCTGGAAATCGCCTACTGCTACGTTGCTAGTCAAATTGAGTAAAAAGTCCACGGAAGCACCCAGCAGATTTGTGCCTTATTGTGTCGCATATGTGAATTTGTAGAGCCTATGAAAATGAACACGTATACCCGTCCATGGTGGAAATGACCAAAGAATGAGAGTCGAGTGATGGATGACGGAATGCATGTAATAGGATAAGGTCATGTGATTTATGTCGGATTTCAGCACCGCCAGCAAGTTGATTGGCTGAGGGGCATCAAACGGATGCGCTTCTAAGAGACGGCACTTTGGTACATGCAGTCTCAACATCAGTGACAGCGCCTCTCAATTCCACCTCTATCTCTCTTCTGTTCTATTCCCTGTCCATCTTTCTCTCCTCCTTCTCCCTTACTTTTTCATTACACACCCATCCCCTCGCTGAAAATACCTGCCCTATCAATTCAACTTTCTCACCCCTCACTTGCATCAGATCCATTCCTTCGTAAATTCAAGCACTTACCCAATCACTCACTTGCGGTCACTCCGACATCCAAAATGTCACTTTGTGTTAATCGCCTAACGGAAGAAAGGTATGTGGTGAACTCTTACAACATTCTAACTCGTATAACACTAGTTTTTTACTGATCGGGATTTCTCACTTGCGCAGAAAACAGTGGCGACGTGACCACCCTTTCGGATTCTACGCGAAGCCTCACAGAACACCTCAGGGTGTGCTGGATCTGAAGCGCTGGGAATGCGGTATCCCCGGGAAGGCACAGACTCTCTGGGAAGGAGGACTTTTCAAGTTGGACGTCACTTTCCCGGATGGTACGTTATTGTCCGCTTTTGGTATACATTAGGGTTTAGAAGCGATTTGGCTAACTTGCTTTGCTCTACAGAGTACCCAACCAAGCCCCCAAAGTGTACGTATCCTCGTGTTTGCCTGAAACAAAAGCGAAATGACTACAGTTTCGCCTTTCATTGCCGCCAGAAAACTAACGTTCATTGTAACAGGCAAGTTTGTCCCGCCTCTTTTCCATCCAAATGTTTACCCCTCAGGCACCGTCTGTCTCTCCATCCTGAACGAAGAAGAAGCCTGGAAACCCGCCATCACCATTAAACAGATTCTCCTCGGCATTCAGGATTTGCTTGATGATCCGAATCCGGAGTCGCCCGCTCAGGCGGAGGCTTATAACCTGTTCAAGAAGGATCGTCCCGCTTACGAGAGACGGGTGAAACAAGTTGTGAGGGAGAACCCGGCTCCATGAGCCTTCCTACGGTGGATTGGATTATGCTTGGGGGGTCTACATTTTGACGGTCATTTTTCTTTCTTTCTCACCCTGGGGTTACGGCGAATCACGAATCTGCGTGGATGTTGGAGCCTGGTATTCTTACGGGAGGAATTGCGGGAGAAGGGAGTCGATCTATGGCACGTCTTGGTTTTACAAGAGGATCAGGAAGGATGAGAGCTTAGACAGCGGGTTATGCATTTTTTGCTGGAGTGTTTGTGCCTGTTGCCACATCCGCGCGTTGTTCCCTTTTTCTTTGTTATCTTACGATTACGTTTTCTTGTTCTGTTTCTCTTCTCTCATCTAGCGAGCGTGGCGTCTTAGCATTCACAAAATGGGTGGTTTTGGACGGCGTTTGAGAATCGCTGCTTTCTTCTACGATCCTGGTGCTTGGGTCTTCTTGGTATCGTATGATTTACTGTGCTTTTATGTGCACATAATAGGGTCGTTTTAAGATGGGTATGATCTGAAACTTCCGTACTTACCATGTGGGGTTTATTTTCAATGGGTAATCCGCCTGATAGATGGGAATTTTGGTAGGGTTCTGGGCATATCTTTGAGGAATAGAACTACCCATGGTATGACGGTTTCAGTTATCTGGTTACTACTAGTAATATTTTCTGCTATGCACGCAAAAATTTGAAACAAGGTTACTTCAGTATACCCGGAGAGCGTAACTGAATAGCTGGACATGTTCATTGGAGGGTTCCGGATCCAGAGAATCCCCGAGCGGTTATCTTATCAGTGAGTCACGTCCGTCAAAAAAGATTGAATAAATTGTGGCCGAAATCGCCCCTCGATTTCCGCCCCGCCGAGAATCAATCCATTTAAAAAGTTCCCTCTTCCCCATACCCTATACTTTCCCGGAACCACGCTAGCCAATTCCCCTTTGTCTTCTGCTCGTCGTCCAATTGTTCGTTTCCTTTTCTAGTGAGCCAATTGCTCGTCGTCAACATGTGTGGCATCTTCGCGTGTTATAAGTATGTTCAATGGCTTCTCTCTCTGGATCTTTTTGCCTCCCCACGAAAGCCCTAAGTGCGAGTAGGTAGTCACTTCTGGATCAGTTTACTGACGATGGTTTCCCCTCAATAGCCACCCTGATGTGCAAAAATTCAAGCCCACGGCTTTGCGCATGGCCAAGGCGTAAGTTTATCCCTTGATCTCATAGCGGTCTTAGAATTGAAGCTGATTGTGTTGCCAGCGTGCGCCATCGTGGACCCGATTGGAGTGAGTCATTAGTGCGGAAGGCCTTGGAGGCTCCTATACTGACAGAACAACAGGCGGAAGCTTCATTGCTGATAAGACCAGTCAGCCAACCACTTCTATGAGTGTCGTTTATGCGGAGACTGGAGGCTAACACATTGCAGTCCTTGCACACGAGCGTCTGTGTATCGTCGGTGTCGGTATGTGCCCTGCCAAGCTTCGCAAGCGAGGCGACCTGCTAAGACCTTTCAGACTCCGGTGCTCAACCCCTTGTGAACGACGACGGATCCCTATCTTTGGCCGTCAACGGAGAGATCTATAACCACCGCATCCTCAGGAGAGGGCTCAGACATCAGTATGATTTCAAGACACATTCGGACTGTGAAGTTGTCATTCCTCTGGTATGTGCGACGGGATGATTGTAGCCACAGGTTGTGAAGCTCTGGCCGCTGACGAGTGCAGTACATGGAACATGGCCTCGATGCCCCTAAGTACCTTGACGGCATGTTTTCCTGGGTTCTCTATGACAGCAAGCAAGACAGGGTTGTTGCGGCCCGCGATCCCATCGGTATCACTAGCTTCTACATCGGCTGGTCCTCTGAAACTCCCGGAGCTATCTACTTCGCTTCCGAGTTGAAGTCCCTGCACCCGGTTTGCGATAAGATTGAGGCCTTCCCTCCCGGCCACGTTTTCGATTCCAAGACCAACTCCATGAGTCGGTATTTCGAGCCCAAGTGGTGGGATCCCACTAACGTTCCCTCGATACCTGTCGACTATAATGTCATTCGCAACACTTTGGAGAAGTCTGTTCGGAAGCGCCTGATGGCGGAGGTTCCATACGGTGTTCTGCTGTCCGGTGGTCTGGATTCTAGCTTGGTCGCGTCCATTGCTCAGCGGGAGACCTTGCGCATGCAGGATGCCGCTAGGGAGGCGATTAAGAACCAGACCGGCTCGTCTGATCTGGTCGGCATTGACGACACCAACGAGTTGTCTACCGTCACTACATTCCAGCAACTGCACTCCTTCTCCATCGGTCTGCCCGGTGCTCCCGACACTGAGGCTGCCCTTGAGGTGGCCAGGTTCCTCGGAACCAAGCACCACGCTTTTACCTTCACTGTTGAGGATGGTATCAACGCTCTCTCTGATGTCATCTACCACTTGGAGACTTACGACGTAACCACCATTCGTGCCTCTACCCCTATGTACCTGCTCAGCCGCAAGATCAAGGCAATGGGCGTGAAGATGGTTCTGAGTGGCGAGGGGAGTGACGAAATCTTTGGTGGCTACCTCTATTTCCATGCTGCCCCTAACAGGGAGGAGTTCCACAAGGAAACCGTGAGACGTGTTAAGAACCTGCACCTCGCAGACTGCCTTAGAGCCAACAAGTCGACTTCCGCTTGGGGTCTGGAAGCCCGTGTACCTTTCTTGGACAAGGAGTTCCTTGAGGCTACCATGGGTATTGACCCTAAGGATAAGATGATCACCCCGGGTCACATCGAGAAGTATATCCTGCGTAAAGCATTCGACACCACCAATGAGCCCGATGTCGAGCCTTATCTGCCCGAGAAGATCCTCTGGCGCCAGAAGGAGCAGTTCAGCGACGGTGTTGGATACAGCTGGATTGACGGTCTGAAGGACCAGGCCGAACTTCACGTTACCGACGAAATGATGAAGAACCCCAAGCCCGAGTGGGGCAGCGATATCCCGGATACTAAGGAAGCGTATGTTCTGCGCCGTATAGAGTCATGAGAGGCCATAGAGACTGACCATAGCAGCTACTGGTACCGTACGATGTTCGATGAACATTTCCCACCTTACTGCGCGTCTACTGTCGAGCGTTGGGTGCCGACATGGTCGAAGCAGACCGACCCCAGTGGAAGGTAAGCCTGCATAAACTTCCCTTTTCTTTCTTTTTTCATCCGTATCATCGAATATGAAATTCTGACGCATAACACCAGAGCTATTGCGACTCACAACGCCAAGTACGACTCGGCTGAGTAAATGTTTAAATAATTAGGTTTGCGAGTATTTTGGCCGGAGATTTGGGATAGACTCATGGATTAGTAGATTCTTCGCCAGAGGCGGCCTTCAAAAAGTGGTTTTCCGCCTCAAATTGCGCGGGGGCTTCCTATTGCCCTTTCAAACTACACCTGTTCCCTTTAGTCCTTGTATATACATTTCCCTTCCCGAGGATAGAGCCTTTAAAGTAGATCCGGCTGTAGCGTTGCTAGATTACAGAAAATAGTGGATTGTATGTTGTTCGATAGAACGAAGTCACCTGCGGGACAGGGAAACACGGTCTATTGGATATCCAGAAGTTGGTGAAGATGAATCATTGTTCAATGGACCGTCAGAAGCTATTTGACAGAATGTTGTTTGCAGATGACGGCATCACGGCCCCAGGCATCAACATCACGGGACTTAGCGACTTTTACCGGCAACCGAGCAACAGCCAATCAGGATGAGTGGCTTTTCCCGTGGGTTCCTTGTTGTTTGGGACTCAACCTTCAACCTTCGCTTTTCCCCATCGCTTTCCTCCCTTCTTCTGCTCTCCCCGTCCTCCAACCCAATACCACTTTTACGATATCCACGTTATCGTCATCACTCCCCTCACATTCCACAATGTCTGCCCCCGCTGCTTTCTCTGACATCGCCAAGGCGGCCAACGATGTATGCTTTTGTTAATTCCTTCCGATTTGCAAGAATCGGTGAAAGACAACTTACCGGGAAGGATTTTCGTGCTAATATTTCGCGCCATAGCTCCTTAACAAGGATTTCTACCACACTAGTGCTGGTATGCTTGTTGCAATTAGACCTGTCATAGAATGGGCAGACAATTTTTCGCGGGTGCAACCAAGCTAACTTGATTCTCTTTAGCCAGCCTTGAGGTTAAGTCCAAGGCTCCCAATGGCGTCACCTTCAATGTGAAGGGCAAGAACGCCCACGAGGGCCCCATTGCTGGCTCCGTAAGTTCTTCCCTCTTAGATACTGCAAATAGTGTTAGTCGGCGGGTCGCAATGCTAACCGGTCTATCTACAGCTCGAGGCCAAATACGTTGACAAGCCCACTGGTAAAGGCCCCAAGAATCGCGGACGCCCCTTTCAAAAGCCTCCCGACCCCAATTGCACAGAACCGCGTGAGACACAGCACATGGTTGTGTTTTCATGCGGCCAAGCCTTGTCTCGACATCTCAGATTCCTCCTTTCATCCAGGATTAGCCGTCATGCAGTCTTGCTAATGTTCTGTCCTCGTCCAGGCCTCACCCTTACCCAGGCTTGGACCACTGCCAACGCCCTCGACACCAAGCTCGAGCTCGACAACAACATCGCCAAGGGTCTCAAGGCTGAGATCATCACCCAGTACCAGCCCTCCAAGCAGTCCAAGGGTGCTAAGCTCAACCTCCACTTTAAACAGCCCAACCTGCACGCCCGTGCCTTCTTCGATCTCCTCAACGGCCCCTCCGCTAACTTCGACGCTGTCCTTGGCCACGAGGGCTTCCTCGTCGGTGCTGAGGGTGGCTATGACGTCCAGAAGGCCGCCATCACCAAGTACTCCGCTGCCATCGGCTACAGCGTTCCCCAGTACTCTGCTGCCATCACCGCTGGCAACAACCTGACCGTCTTCTCCGCCAGCTACTACCACCGCGTCAACGCTCAGGTTGAGGCCGGTGCTAAGGCTACCTGGGACTCCAAGGTCGGCAACACTGTCGGCCTTGAGGTTGCCAGCAAGTACAGACTCGACCCCTCTTCCTTCGCCAAGGTACGTGATATATGTGGCACATCGAGGCTAAACACAGCTAATCTTGTTTTTCTCTCGCGAAAAAGGCCAAGATCAACGACCGTGGTATTGCCGCTCTGGCTTACAACGTTCTGCTCCGCCCTGGTGTCACTCTTGGCCTCGGTGCTTCTTTCGATACCCAGAACCTCAACCAGGCTGCCCACAAGGTTGGTGCCAGCTTCACCTTCGAGGCTTAAGCGAGTCTCTCTGTATCATCTGTCCACGCCTATAATACCGTGTTCCGCTAGCTTAAAGATAGCAATTTGTGAATAATATTAGATTTTCTATCTCTGGTTGCTTTCTAGACGCCATATTGATGTACTCAGGGATGAGTACATGTATGAGATGCGGGGCTTTTTGGGAGTGAGCGAATGCTATCGAGTTTCAATCTTATCAGTTATGTACCGTATCTATCGATATCAATGTATAACAGTCAAGACCAACCTTCCATTTGTTGATTGGTGACATATCATCTTGATACGCCTAGAGAACGAGTAATGTACAGTGAACAACCCCCAGTCGAAGCGAAGACATACATGAGCACAGGCTCCATGATGCTCCGTTCATATGGAAGGGTAATAGATCTCTTTCTAGAAAAGGGTAGCATAGCTGTGGGGGAACCGCTTGTACATAGCTGTGCACGACTCAATCCTGGGATATAATTTATAAAAGGAATCCTCGTCCCTCGCCGCCAAAATATTGTACATGAGGGTCCTGGATGCACATCAAACAATAATTTGCCACAATTCACTCACTCCTCTTTCCGCCGAACAGTCTTGCTACTAGCCTTACTACCCCGACCACCAGGCCAGCCAACAAAACCTGTCAAAGACCCAGCCCCCAGCAAAATCCCACAGACAATAACAAACCGCACCGCAAAATCTCCTCGACTCCCAATATACTGCTCATTCAACTCCGCCCCCATAGCCCTGGACCTTCTCTCCTCCCTCCTCACATCCTCAGCAGTCTGCGTCTTATAATGCCCCCGTGCATTAAAATGATTCACCGTATTCCGATAAATAAACCCCGTAGGATCGTCCTCGCCCCCACCGCCCGCAGCAGAAG
>MBFL02000525.1:0-19169 GCA_001696595.2 Aspergillus hancockii | reverse complement strand
CCACCTAGTGGCAGCTACAGTGCCGTACGTATTCCTTCATTATCCAGAAAGTGCTTCCTTGACTAACATTATATGTTCTAGGTCCCACCGCCCCCAGGCCTGTGAATCTGTCGTGTAGGAATCATGGACAGACCTGCAAAAACCGAACCGACAGAGGGACCGCAAAAATAGGAGGATTAGGATACCCTACCATTGCTGATCAATCACCCACCCATTGGCCAGGTGTAAATTTATAGCTTTTCTTTATGTTTGATTTCTGATAAATTAGGGATTTGGTCACTATCATCTCCATGTTAACCATGCTAGAAAAGATTTGAATTCAATGGCCAGCTCCACTACTTTATTACACACATTCTTCTAGAATATGGTGTAGTCCATAGCGGACTTGGTTAGTCTCCGGATGATTGATACATCAGAGGGACTAAACTCATTGATTAGGGAAGATCATTTGCCCTAGATACGCTATTGCACTCCAGGTACCGTGACATCACTCTTTCACAGGGATAACGGTCGAGGATATAATTTAGCGATTAAACTAATTCTCCATCGCTCTAGTCGCATTCTTTCACATCCTAGGATAAATGTAAAGTGCTGGCTATGAGGCCATCCTGCATTTCAAATCTAATCGTCGCCAGAAAAAGCTTCTGGATACATTTCCTCCATGGTCAACATGAAATCGGATTCTATACATGCAATCAACCCGTCATCAAGTGCCATTCTTGCCTTGCGAAGCGCTAAGCCTCTAGATCCTTCCTTGCAGAAATCACAGGCAAAATCGCACGGAGAAGTGCTTGAGCCAATGGTATCCATTTCGGAGGTTGGGGCCTGAGAACCCATCTGTTTGAGCTCTAGATCACCAAAGAAGTCTTTGATCATTTCGTGTCTGCACCGGCTGGTTGACTGACAGTAACGGACCACTTTCTGGAAGCTTCGTAGCCGAGCATATTGATTTTGGAGACTGCTGTTATCATTTTTATTTGGGACTCCGTTTGTTAGATTTTTCTTAGCGCGATTGGAAGCGTTTTCAATGTCTCGTCGAAGACGATCAAGTACCCTATCTCGTTCTTGGGTGTTGTAGTATACAATCGATGCGGCGGCACGGCCATCCCGGCCGGCGCGACCGGACTCTTGTACGAACCCCTCGAAGCTTCGAGGAGGGCTCCAATGGATCACGAAGCGGACGTGAGGGTTGTCAATGCCCATACCAAATGCATTGGTCGCGACTATTATGTAAAATGCTGGGTTTCCGCCGTCTGCCGTCGAAATCGCCTGTGGAGATGTCCACTGTGATTGAATTTGGGTCCTGTCGTGTGAAGAAAGACCGGCGTGATAAGCAACTGCACGGATATTGCCACCCCAAGACAATGACAGATCACTCGCAAGCTTCTCTGATACTGATCGAAAAGCAACGTAGATAATACCAGTTATTGGTGGAGCGGGAGAATCATTTGCGGCCAATCTAGCCTCTCGCCGTCCCTGGATAGACTTAAGCCAAGAAACGAAGTCGACAGTCTGGAATTTTGCAGGATCATCTTCATCATCAACAGCATACCGGAGATACCTAATCTCGTAATGAATGTTTGGGCGAGCTGATGGTGTGTTGAAGATTCTCAGACGACCGGGATCCAAGCCAAGAAGATTTATGATATCCCTACGGACGCGCGGAGTGGCAGTCGCCGTGAGAGCGCTAATCGGAACTGGGGGAGCGTCCAAGACCTGCTTGAACCAGGAGAGTTCCTTGTATGCAGGGCGAAAGTCATGTCCCCATTCACTTATACAATGGGCCTCGTCAATGGCGATACGATTTAACTCACCCTGGGCATGGATGGTCTGAAGATTTCGTCGAAACATTTCTGTTTGACAAAGCTCTGGTGTTACATAGAGGAGACGTGTTCTGGGATGTCCAGAGAGAAGATCTGCCATAATCTCTCGTCTCTCTGAGAGGGAGGTAGTCGAATTGATTGTTGCCACTGCCACTCCTATGGCTTGAAGGGCGTTTACTTGGTCTGTCTGCAGGAGAGTTGCTTCAACAATGTGCACTCTCAGAGTTGTCTGTTTCTACTTACCATCAATGCAAGGAGAGGGCACACAACGACTGTCACTATATAAATAAGAAAGATTCAGAACAAAGTAATGGTCTCAGCTAGATGTCTTGATCATGATGGGAGGTAGTGGAGGTGGACCAACCGCCATGGCTGATAACAGCAGGCAATTGGAAGCACAAGCTCTTTCCAAAGGATGTAGATGCCTGTAAGAAGACATCATGGCCTTCCACGGCCGCTGTTATTACCTCTCGCTGCAGGGGACTATATTTCGAGAATGGAATTTAGTTTAAATGCTAGCCCGACAGAAGGAACTACCAGCACCAACTTACCGGAATGACTTCTTTCGGAAAACGCGGTGTAGGTAAAAGTCCAAGTCCACTTTGCGACGCTTCAAATTACTGTTTATCATCTCCGCTGCATCTTTGTCTGGGATGTTTGCATTTAAATGAAATATGTGAAAAGTTGTCTGGCTTAGTTCCCGTGGAACGCGTCACAATGGAAGGAGCAACGCGATATCACGTGCGCCATCAGTAATTACTATCCCCAAAGTAGATACAGAATTGGTAATTAGTAGTATCCATTGTCGTACATGTAGTTCTCGAAAGATCAAATCTTATGAACATTGATTTCGGCCGAATTCACAACATAGTATTGCTAAAAACAAGATGTCACACAAAACATTCACTCTACAGGATCAAAATAGTGCACTTCATCTAACAGCTGTCATCAACTGAATTGCACCTGGAGGGTATATATAACAGGTCTATAATGTACATGCACTGACGGCCACCCAGTCAGTCTTTAATATCTCCTATTGCCTTTATTTATTTGTCTCTCCAACTCTTCCCTGACCGCCATAACGTCAGGTGCTTTACGCCTCCTGGGTTGCCAGAGTGATTCGATTTGCAGCCAGACTTCCATAACCTCCTTGGGTCCGCAACAGGCACCAAATGCACGAAGGATGATGACGATCATACGGCGGCCTAGGAATACACCATTTTCAATCTGACGCTCTAGACCCTCCAGCTCGCCATCGGGCTCCTGGGCCGGACTTGGATAGCTGAACAACTCGTCGGTATCGATCTCATCATCGCCAGCTGTCTCGTCATAGGCCTCTAACTCATCGCCTTTTTCGTTGTTTGTCTCTTCTTGATGTTCCTTAGAAATATCCTTCGCATCAGTGTTCTCAGATGGCAAGGGGGTGTAGAAGCCAGTTGAAATTCTTGGCAACGAAGGTGCTGCTGGAAGTGTTGGAACACTACTTCCGAGCGGGTTCTCCCAAATGAGCTTCCCCGTCCGAAGGTAAAAACGGTCATTGAATCTATTTTTCGATTCATGGAGTGCGCGAAGGTACGCTCTCCACGCATTTTGCAACCTTTCAGCCGTCCAGCCCCTGTCCTTTCGGCCATGGCGAGCGAATCCCTCGAAAAGTAGCAGGTAGATCATTCCGCGAGGTGGAATTGTGAAGGTCTTTTCCATGTCACCTAGTACCGACATGAAAGCATGTATGTCTCCTGATCGGTAGGCATAATGGTAAAGAAGAATATGGAACGTCCGCGTGTCAGGGGTCATTGGTAGAGCCTCTTGAAGAGCTCGATGGTGTTCAGGTAGTCGATCTTTCAGAGAAGCGGATATTTGTAAAAGGCGGTTGAACTCCCGGGACTTTTTTCGATAAACGATAAACTCTGAAGATAGACTCGGCCCATACTGTATCTTTTGCTCATGATCAAGGTCTACTGTTTTCTGTGCCTGTATCATACGATGATATAGTTGCTCTGCTGTCTTTGTTTCCCCAGCTCGAAGGAAGGAAACGAGCAGGCAGTTCAGTACCACCGTGTCAATGATTTCTCCACTAGCCACAAATTCATCGAATGTCTGGCGAATACCATCTGGATCCGCTAGCATCCCGTGATAGTACATTTTAGTGACCATCCCAGGGCGACTAAAAGTAATACCGCGTTTCTCCATCTCTTCCATTAAACGGTCCGCTACTGTAAATTGACTAGCTTTGATGGCTATGTCGAATAGAATGTTAAAGACCACATCATCCGACTTGATCCCAGCCACATGCTCCATTTGTTGCCAGAGACCGATCGACCTCACCAGATCCCTTTTGAACACTTTGCCTGATGCTCGACCGGCGAGATGAATAGCAGAACTCCATAATGGCCGAGATATTGGGAGTTCCGCAGTAATCATGTCTTCTATAAGCCCAAGGTAGCGGCGAGCATCAGTCCATCGACGGTTCAGAGGGTTGGCAAAGCGGCGTAGAAGGACACCTCGCGAGCGTCTCGATAGGTACGAAACTCCAGGATGCGGGAGTTCTCTGTATAGTCGGAAAATGTATTGATTGGATTTAGTCTCGTCCCGCAACGCTTCAACGAGTGTCCTGACAGAGAGAAGATACATGGCATCTTTTCTTCTATCTTTACGAGCCACAACGGCTGGAGATGACGACGACGATCCAACTTGCTCCTCTTTAGCAACAGCATCGACAGCCTGCTTCCAGTCCAAGGCTTTCCCAAATGCAGAACGGTATAGCTTTGACGTAGCGTTGTGTAGTTCTTTAGCTGGATTCGTTGTCCGGTATTTGGTTGGTAACCTAGGCGGATCTGTCTTGTGGTCAAGTGTGTTATCTTCAGAAACAACATGAGACGGAGTATATTCAGATAACTCCAGAAGATTGGTATTATCCGACTTTGATTCGCGGCTGAAGTCTTCAAAAAGTTGTTGCCGGAGCTGTTCGTTTAAGTGTTTCCGTTGATCTGATTCCGCATCTTTGTGATGTAACCCGGGCGAAGATTCCATTGATCGGTTTACTATGCAATTTTCTTCGCCCTCATCATCTTCCAACTTTTGCGCAATGCCGGAGTTGAACATCCGTTGTGTTCCAGGTTGATGTACCACCCCCAGACATTTGCTCGGGGAGCCTAGATAATCCAGACGTCTTTTCGACAATTGCCCGGCGGTCGCCCTACCCCTGTCTTGCCATCCCGCCATCTCGCACCTCGAAACCTTCGTAGATAAGGTTGAAATGCCTCGGCCTCGAGGAGTGTGCTCACGACAGTAACCTGCCATCACCAACGAACTGACGAAAAGATCTGCTATAGACGCAGCCGACGGGCGTGGGCGTCTGGAGACGATACTTCGGATGGAGGCATTGTAGGAGAAAGGTTCTGGTTTAGACATGGAACTGTAATTGACGGACAAGCACGTATCGAGACCCTGCGAAGGGGGCTGTCGCAGGTTGGGCGAGCTTTGGAACCTATTGGGATGAGGCATGAGACGGCAGACATCGTGGCATCGATTCAACCCTGCATGTCCCGAGGATGTCTCGAGAGATTAAAAAGGCTGCTCCTCAAGCGTAGCGGGCTGCGAATGAGAGGAAAGAGAGGATTGGCGAGGGGGAAGAATGGAAAAGGGTAATTCAAGAAAGGTGAAGCTCTCCGCGTCAAATTATTATGTTCTCTCAATAATCTTCTTTGGCTTTGCACCGGAGCGGAGCCGCTGTCGGTCCAATTGGAGCCGCGCATTGGCAATCCTCTTTTTCACCCGCGCTAAACCAACATCACCAAAACTCCACGACAAACTACACCCAAGCTTTCATCGTCGTCACGGGAGGAGACTGTTTCGAACGATCTCGTGGTTTCTATCCGGGTATCGGGTCCTTTCAATTCCACCGTCTCACTCAGTGCATCCCCTGCAGTACCCCGGCCGCCGCCTTCCTCCGATCCCGCCATGGGCAAATACAATCTCACGGCTCTCCGAGTCCGGCAGACGGCAATCCAACAAAAGGCTGCCAAGAAGATATCGCAACTCCCCCAATGGGTTAATGTTGTGCGCGATATACCACCGGCCCAGGTCCTCGTGCGAAACCAGCCGCAGCAGCACCAGCTCGTCCGACAGCGTTTGAAAACGCTTCCCGGAGCCTCGAGGCCGCAGGTCGTCTTTGAAGCTCAAGAAAAGCGTGTGAAACCGAAGAAGGCAAGCCGTATGTTCCAGCCCGTTGAGATCAAGTATGAGGAGGACCTGCTGCGAAAGGAGTTTTTCCGCGACCACCCTTGGGAACTTGCAAGGCCCCGAGTCGTGCTTGAAAGTTCAGGCAAGGATTATGAAAACTATAACTGGAGCCGGCTCCAGCAACCAGGAAAGCGACTGGATGGTGAGAGGTATGCTTTTAACCTGTCTTCCGGAATCAGTGCCGTCTCAGTATCTTGTATGCGACACTAACATTCCCTTGCTTTTCCCAACAGCGTCGTTCAGCGTCAGCTCTGGCTCCTTAACAACGTCCCTGATATGACGAAAAGTGCCGCTTATGATGTTGCGCGCCGTGAATTCTACCGTCTGCGTCTACAAGAGGATATTGAACGGCGAGTCGCTGCAGAAGAAGCCGAAGCCACTGGTGCAACATTCGGACCTACCCGCTTAGAAGTCGGCATGGAACTTGAAAACCAAGAATACGAACGCTGGAAGGTGTGGGCTAAGTCTGAAGCCCAAGTTCAGGAACAGAGAGCAGCAGCATTTACCGGTGCAGCGGGAATTCCGACTACCGAAGATAGCCTGGGATTGGGAGAAGCTACTGAAGAGAAACAGGTCCAGTCCGCGTAGGGCGCAAACGTATGAAAATATTTATGGAATTTGGCTGAACTGGTCTGGGATTTTGGGCTGGACATCTCGATGTTTTATGTATAATACTCTGTTGTGTATTTTCTCTCTCTTTTTTTTTCCCTCCTCTTCCGATTACTCACTCAACCTCTCGTGGTTTTAGGCTAGAATTATATTCATATTTGTATAGAAATGTGATCTATGAGCTTCAAAGGCTATAAGGTTTCTTGTATGCTGGGCTTTGCTTGACGATGGTGCAGTGTGTGTATACTTAGTAGTGATCAAGGATGCTCGTTTCACTGATATGCCGTTCGATTGACGATGCCGGCTGGGCCGAATACGTACACCAGATATGGAGAAAGAGAGCATAAATAGAAAGAAAAGAGCGAACTCAAAAACAAAGAGAGACAATAGGAGAATACAGGGCAATATAGGGCAATATAATGGGCGTTGTCTGTTTGGGTGGTGCTGGCCATTTTAGCCAATCAACGTAGGCAACTTATCGCGCCTTTCGGCCTCCCCATTTATCGGCTGGTGTTTCAACTTCATCCCCGACCCAAAGTTCTCTGAAACCTCCCGTTCAATCGTGACTTTGTTTGCTCAAGTCTTCAATTGCCGCATTTATTCCTTTCTCTCCCCTTTTCCCTACCCTTACATCCCCTCCTAGCCGACCTTTCTTGTGCATTTGGACCGATTAATTTGGGGTGGCTTCTGACCTGACAGCTGCACTTTTCCTCCGCGTTTCACTAGTCATCGCGAGTACTCGCTCCTATCTCCGGTTTATTCTGATCTCATGAGCTCGGCGACTACCGACACCTGATTTCGAGTCTCACATCACATCCAACCTGTCAAACTGACACCTCAATTGCTTTGGTTCTATGACCGCCGCTCTACTTCTATCCTCACGATTCGAACGACCTTTTGTCACTTTGGAACCCAACGGGCATCTTCGGGCCTTGTCTTGCGCCTCGATCGAGATTATTAGACGTTCGACTCCTCCCACGCAGTGTTTGTCTTCAACTATTCACAGAAAATATTTCAAGGAAATTAAGGGGGGTATTCGACTTCCTTTCTATTCGTCCACAATACTGCTGTCGCAGCGCTAGTTGATCATGCTTCACATCGAGTCTCACGCCCGTCTTGTGGATAGTTTAATATTTTAATCGACCATTTGGCTTGCAAAACAACGAGCTTGGAAACAAATCGGCCTTCGGCATTTGGTCTATCTATTAATCGTCCCCTTTCGTCCTCCACGATGCTCTCCACGATGGTCCGCCCCGAGGATTCGATCAGAATACCTCGCTCATACCGTGGTGACCTTGGCGAGGATGATATGAGCAGGCGAGTCCTGGAACAACACATTGTTTCTTCCTCATCGTCTTCATCCAACACCGATGGAACGGCCAAGAGTGAAGATGAAACAACACCAGTGAACGCATCTGCGGGTGATGGGAGCGGCAGTGTTGGTAAGCCTCACGCAGGGCCTCGACTTCTCTCGCCGGAGGAAACTATTGAACTTGCTCGTTGCGCCGTGGAAAATGGGATTCAAGAAACGAAACGCTCTTTGGCTGGAAGTGAAGCAGTCAGTGATGTCGTGAAACCAAAATTGACTATCGACTTGGGCCATTCAAACATTGTCCGTATCCCAGAACCAGTGGTGAATCTAATTAAAGATGAAGTCGAACGGTGCGTATCTATATGTTCTTGGGTTATTACTCTAAGACCATGTGGTGTTTTGCTCGTAATAATAAGAAGGGTTGCTAATAATCCTTAGACTCTCTCTTTCAAACAATCATCTATTCCACATTCCATATCGCTTCGCAGAGTGTTCCCATCTCCGGTATCTCAACATCAGAGCGAACAACTTTCGGGAGTTTCCTAAGGGGGTAGGTGACATAATACTCTCTAGATAACGGTTTTATGGACACTAATGTGGTGACTAGGTTTACAAGTTACCACTACTCGAAATCTTGGATCTCAGTCGTAATAAGATCAGCCATCTTCCCGAAGAAATTAAGAAATTGACTTCTCTAAGAGTCTTGTCCGTGATGCAAAATCGCCTTGACGATCTTCCCCTTGGAATATCTGATATGAATAAACTACAGATCTTGAAAGTCGCTGGGAACCCCTTGCGGTATCCGCTGCGAAGACTCTTGGAGACATCGGACACAGAAATTGCGCCGTCGACTTTGACGGATAATGAGAAAGAGGTAGCGGTAACCGCAGAGCTAAAACGATTCCTGAAGACCAAACAGCCTATCATGACTCCAGATAATGATAAGGGCATTGATGCAAGGTTTGAGAATCCTCCCTCGACTGCATTGAAGTTAACTAACCTTAGTACCTCAGTGATGTAATGCTGGATACCCCTAAGCCCGTCAAACGTGGAATAAGCAGTCGTTTCCCGGTGATTCCAAGTACAGGCGACAGCGCATCTGATCCCAAATCTCCGTCGCTATCGCGGCCTCCACCTATCCCACTCAAATCTCATTACCGCATTGCATCTGGTCAGGGCTCAGCTTATCAAAGCAGTATTTTCCAGCGTCCAGGCGCGTTCATACCCGGTGTAAATGAGCGCAACCGAAGTAATAGTGAAGGGATCATTCAGGCGTCCATTGCCGCTCGCAGTAAACGGATGGGGGTAATTAGGAAAAACACTGATCTCGGGACACTGGATGAATTCCGACCGTATCGAAACAGTCACCTTCGTGGTCTCAGTCACGGGTCGATCCTTCGACCAAGAGCACCTGGCACAGCAGGCAGTAACTCACCCAGTCCAAGCAGTCCAAGGGAGCGCAGGCGTTTGAAGGATGGCTTTGTAAATCGAATGTCAAGCTTGCCGGAGCACAAGATTGAAAGAAAGGCGGGAGAGCCTATTATAGAATGTGGGAAGGGAGTATTATTTGCTCTTTTCCAGGTTCAGTCCCATGTCTCAGCTTTGATCAACGTGATCAAGCGTGACGATGCGCGGCGAAACAGTCTCGAGATTGTCTTCTATAATGCGTCCACTCACGTTGACCGGCTCAATGAAGCT
Source organism: Aspergillus hancockii (assembly GCA_001696595.2). Lineage (NCBI taxonomy): Eukaryota > Fungi > Ascomycota > Eurotiomycetes > Eurotiales > Aspergillaceae > Aspergillus > Aspergillus hancockii. The sequence goes on along the minus strand of MBFL02000525.1, from coordinate 9,485 downwards.
CTTGAATACGCAGAGAGTTCTCAGATGGATGATGCTGACTTGATACGGCTGTCAAATGAAGCCGTCAAGAGGGAATGCGAAACATGTATCATGGCTTACACCCACGTTGGGACGCAGCTGCGCAACAGTCTCGGCAAGATCGTCGCCAATGGCGACTCACGCTATGTACGCTCCCTAATGCTAATGATATACGGTAGCATCATTGAGCTTCGCAATGCTTGTGTGAGCCTTGGTGTTCCACTGCAAACTCGCAAACGTCTCCCTTCTAGTAAGCCGCCTATACCGGAAATTAATAGGGAGACTATTGGACCGGAGAGATTTACTGGGCCAACAGTAACCCCAACCAGAGGCAGGGACCCATCACTATCGGTGCGTCGCTACCGAAGCGACACCACCATTCAGCACCCTCAGATCATCACTAGCGGGCCCTTGCCAACAGCAGCTAATTTCCATTCCGCGATTAGCTCACCAGGCTTCGGTCCCACTCCTTTTAGTTACGCAGCAAGGAGTCGGTCGAGTAGCCGGTCGAATCATATAAACACATCGATACCTTCATCACTCGCGACCCCTCGTTCAGGCGAGTCGTTCCCTCCAATGCCTAGTACAGTCGTACCTCGGATCAATCCCTTGACCGGCTTGGACGAAATAGAAGAGGAGCGAATTTTCGAACGCATCTTCCATCAGCTCACTACTGCATATACCACTGCTCTGCATGCGTTGCCGCAGGCGCGCCGTCAGTTCGTGCGATGTCTTGAGATGGCAGAACAAACACGAGAATCCGAAGGCATCCAAATGCTCTGGAACAATCTCATTCGCCGATGTCGAGTGTGCCTGGAAGTATCTGAGGCACTTGGACTCCGCCTTTCCAATATGAAAATAAAGGAACCCGGTGGCGGAATGCGTAACCTGCGCGAGTTCTGGCAACTCTGCAAAGCGTTCATGCAGTCATTTGTTGATCTTGTGACTGACATGCGTGAAGTCAGAAATATGCAACTTCTTCCTCCTGAGATAATCGCGTTTCTCCGTCCAGTGCAGAGGGCCAGCAGAGAGGCTGGTCGGATGATCGAGGCTTCGCCGTGGTCGTATCTCGCCGATATGGCTTCAGGAAATGCACCCGCAAACATATACGGACCTCCCTTACAGTCTCAACACTCACAGCATCAAGCGTCCATGTCTAATCCAAGTGGATTTCACATCAGCACAAGCGTATCACCTCAATCCGTTACTCTTCCTGCAACACCGCTGAGTGCTGCACTCGGACCAGCTGCTCAGGCGACGGTGCCGTCTACACCTGCAAGTGCGTACAGTGACAAATTCTTCGAGGGAGACGTGTTCCAGAGGGCCGACTCGCTGCTTTCCATGCCTAACCAGGCGCCATTTTTCAGCCGTCGGTGACGTGGTACAGCTGACCCCACTCCATGCTTCCCCGACGGGCATTCTGCAGCAGACTTATACCCTTGTGCTACGTTATAAATTTTTTTCGTTCCATTCTCCCGAACTCTCATTCACTCTACAGTGAGCTCCATTCCATTAGTTCCTTTTTACGAACTTTGAGAACTTCGACACCCTGGCTGCTTCTGCTTGACTGGCTCAAGGGACGCTTCAGAAAGGAGTGCTTCGCAGGACCTTTTCCTTTCTCAATTAGATAAAAGAGACTCGGTTTAATTGCTAGACATTGTTGTCAGACCGCGTCTGTATCATGCCTTTGCTGTTACCCGAGTATGATTTGCATGATGTCAAGATGTATACTTAGAGTCGCATGACTTATTCTTGCATTCCATGTTCTGACACTGGGATGAAAAGGATTTCAATCCGGGCTTAAAAGTGATGGCGTACGGTGTTAGTATTCTTATAGTGTGGAATAGCCTTGCATAGCGTGCTATCTTTTTGTGTGATAATGTATGATGAAAACAGCGAAATGAAATATTGTTTGTTTTACTACTTGTTTCGAACTAACCCGGACTGTAAAGTATACCTTTTTTTACGTTTAAAAAGAGGCTGTGCTACTATGGAGTACTCCCAGTGAAGCAGTACAAACTCTACACGCATTGTTGTACCGAAACATTGGTCCAATATGCAATATCCCACTCACCCAATTCTACGTTCTAAGGTAGTACCTACTTACTACCAGGTACTCTGTAGATTACCCAATGTATGTTAAGACATGATTCGATACCAGAGTAGTTTTGTAACATATTGTACTTGCCTGAATAACATGCAGAAGGATTTGTAAGATGAAATGACTTGAGGACGTATAGTACATGCTGTGGCTAAGGGTACTGATAGCAAGATTTGCAGCAACACAGTAATGAGAGAGTTCTTGTACTATATGAAATTCACGAAGGGCGACTAGAACGCTTGTTGGCGATTTAATCGCAGAAGGATATCACAATATATCCAGCGCAGTAGATAACGCATACAAGAGCACTTTGCAGCGATATTAGAGGACTGCGCTTATGAAATCAACATATAGAGAGATTTGTCTTTCTAGCTTATTGATCTGCGAAGAATACTATATTGTTGGCCAAGTGATATGCATATCAGATGCATCAAATGGTGTTTTCAGGGCTTCCGGATATTGCCATCGATAAGCTTATTTGAGTACCAAATAGTGTTCAAAGCCCACACATACAAGACAGTTAACTAACCGCCAATACTTCAGCCCTGAAAAGATTCTTCAAAACTGGAAGACACATAATTTCCCGTTCGTCAAATAAAGATGTGTCTTGCTTGCTTCGTAGTTATACCCTCGGCCTCTTTGAGGTGCCATTATGTTCGTCGCACATCGTGCCAAGTATCTTTCGAGAGCTAAATGCCATGTTTCCGCCCCAGGAGTACAATTTAATAAACAATCCTATCACTTATACGTTGAAATCATGTACAAGGAGGGTTTGAAAGGCGAAAAGAGCATAGGGCTCAGGGTTAGGGCCTGTGAGCAAGATCACGGGACTTCTATTCCCAAGCCGAAAACGGTGACATACGCATATCTTAGTATACATTAAGAGGCCCATGTTCATAATATCTTCAGTAACACAAGAGCCATGACCACTCTCTTGCTCTTACCTAATTGAGCATTAATGAGGCGATTGCGATCCACTTTTTATAGTCACCAGCATTGTCAGTTTCCACTGAAATGTCGGTATCGCCAGTCCCGTCTTGTTAATTCTCCTCGACGCTGTCATCGCGACTACTGTAGCAAATACTCGAATGAAGCCGCGCCTTGAGAAAAGCGCATAGCGACGAAGCTAGTCGACAAGTCAAGTCGAGGTTTTCCCACCCTTTTTTTTGCCTTTAGAAACTCTCGGGATATTGAATTAACACCGCTCTTTTATATAATTTTCGATGCAAACGGGGGATGTATGTGGCTCCCGGTGGCCTCCGGAATGAGGCGACCACGCGCGATGAGCGAGCGATCTTTTTGTGATCAGTGCATTCCCCAAAGTGAGGCGCCAAGCGCAAGCGACTCCCATTCCTTCGTACCCCCTTCTACTACTTGCAGTCTCGTCAGTGTTCCAGCCACCGGGTGATCACTTTTTGTACGCAATACGGGGGTCGCTCTCTTCGTCCGTTTCCGCAAGTTTCAGCAGAGTACAACATGTGCTGAAATCTTAAGAACCTTAAAACCCACGACCATCAGCAGAGTTTAAATGATTATTCTCGTACCGATCCGCATCTTTCCTCATACGGAGTGCTGCTTGAGGGATCAATAGCTTAATCCGTATTCCGCGCTTTCCTTGGAACTTGTAGGTAGACTACGAAGTACTCTGTACAGTACCATGTCGATGTTTTTATCGACGCAGGCGGTAGAAACCGACTAATCAGTTCCACCAAGCGTGATCCACTCCGGACTGGAATACTTGGAGATTTATCTATCAATCTGCTGGGGGTGTGGATCAGGGAATATCCCTATTGTCCCACCCGAGACAAGGTTTCTCAGATTGGACTCTCTCCTATTCCCTGCCGCCATTTGCCACAAGCGCAAGCTCCCGTCAATTGCAATGTCAGCAATATGTCGGTGGGTGAGTCGCCTCCCCAATCTTTACGCCTGTTTGTAGTAAATGATGAAAAAGATGACGACGCGGAGGATAGAGCTTCTCTAGGTCAAAGAAAAGAAAAGGAAAAAAAGGAAAGGAAGGAACTACCCCCTAAAGTCACCCTCGTGGCCACCAGTTATGAAGTAAATTGTTGACACCCTCACATCGAGGGAATATGCCAAGTACTCTGTACAGTACTCCGTACACAGCAAGATCAATGCTGTCCCCATATTCTGGTATGGCCGCGCGTGACGACGCACTGGAACATACCTGGTGCATGAAGCTGGAGACCAATTTGAAGGGCCTCAAACAGGCTTGAGGAGGAGCAAACCAAAACAACAAGAACTGGGCATGGGAGGAGGGTATAAAGGGTCTAGAGTTGATGTGCTAAGACTGGAATGCTTCTCTGCCACTCTTTACCCCCCTACTTTACGGACTAATGTCCTTCTAAAGGGGCGAGAGCTTACAGCAGACTGATCCATCGAGCAAAGCCATCTGAACACAACCCGCGGAAGGCCGCATACATCCTGCGCGGTGTGGAGGAATACACCGAACGCTCACTACGGCAACGAAAACAGTATCTTCTTCCCAATTTCTGTGATTCCTTCCATTTCTTTACTTTTTCTGATATCGTGTTCTTGACTCTCTTTGTCCACGACCAATGCAATAATTCAACAAAGAACCGGTGGCGCCAGTGGCGATTCACAGTATTTAATATTATTTCTTGATTATTCTGAAAAGGGAGTATCACACATCCTTGAGGGCTAAGAGGGACTCCATTTTTCGCATTGCCGGATACCAGCATTGGCTTTGGCACACGCCCAGCCCTCAAAGCTCACAGATCGTTATGGACACGACCCCATGTGTCCGTTTACTAACTACGTACCCTCCCCTGTCAATAGGAATGTTACTGAGACCGGCGAGAAATTTCCCATTAAAGCCGTGAAGGACAGGGGATTGCCGCCCGTGGGATTTGGGACCCATGGGAGCTTCCTCGCGACCGTTAGGAATCCCCCTTTGGGGAGTTACCCACTCGTCTCAGGACTAAAAACTAACCAGCAGATCAGAGAGAAACTTAAATGAGGCCAAAATGCCAACGACCAAAAAAAAAAAAAAAATTGGAAAATAAAAAATCAAATCAAAAGAGAAAAAAAGGATAACTCCATTGCCGACACAGTTTTTAATTCCCACTCCTCGGCATCCCACGTCATTTATCACTGATGCAACTAGTTCTACTGTAGGGGACGTTTCCGTATGCCATTTGTTTTTTTCTCCCCCAAAAGTCAAAGCTGCAATCAGTCAACATATGGTGTTGTATGTGTCGAGGAAATTGATCGCGATCAGCCTCACTTTTTCTCTCTCTCTCTCTCGTGCCCCTGCGGAACAGCTAGAAGTGGCGCTTTTTAGAATTAAAAGCATTTTACTATTATAGTTTCGTAACTGCTCTCATTCATCTTTCTTTCAATGCTAACCGAACCCAGCATTGATTACATTAGTTTCCCTTTCCGTTCTCTTGGTTGGTGCTCTATCTAACTATCGTCTCTTTCTCCTTCCGAAAGTCTCACTGAAGCTTCCTTGACTTTTCTTTTTAGTTCGTTCCTGTGTCTTGGGACGCAATTCGACTTCGATCTTCTCCTCTTCTTCTGTTTCCGTCTCATGACTGTATTCAGACGTCCTCTTCATATTTTGTTCCATACCATTGGCTATATCAACACTCTACCATCCCCGTCTACAGCCCAATTTGCTAATAAAGTGGCTTGACCTGTACTCCCTTTCGGCACTGCTGTAACGATTACCGTTTGTTTGTTCATTCGACCTTTTTAATTTCTGGCTGTAATTGCATAGAAAACCATTGGCTATCCTTTTTCTTTTCTTTTTCTTGCTCCTCTTTTTTTCCCTTCTCTCTCTATTTTGCTGTTGGGTTACTCAGTGGGTAGATTTCTCTGACGTGCTTGTTCCCTTTATACTTCTTTCAGTTCGGAAGAAGAGAAAGGGCTCTGTAAAAGGAGTGAAAGAAAAGCAACAAAGAAAGCACCAGCATTGATTATCCCTACTCGTCATACAAATACGGAACGTTTTGATAGGATTGAAGGTCGTCTTCTTCCCTTTTTTTCCCATTTTTACTACTTTCCCAGTGGTTGTTGGTATCAACGATTGATCGACATCGGGTTACCCGCATCAGGTGAGCATCATTTCCTTCTCCCTCGCCATGATCCCTCCCCCTTCGGCCTCAGGCAAGGACTAACTGAAGGGCTGGGGAAAGGGATCTCTTTCATCCAATTGCCCCTCCGACAGTGTGGAGGGTTGCGGTGCCTTGCGTCCATCAAAGGAGAAATGCCCGTGACCCCCACGATCTAACGCTGTGAAGTTCTTCCATTCATCTCTGATCTATTACTACCCCGGATCCTCCGAACTTCCTCAACACTCCTGTCAGCAACCCACCCCCCGATAGTTGGCGGGACTGGATGGAACATGGACCTCCAGAAAACCAAAGAAGCACGGCGGGATACCCCCGGGAAGCAGGAGGAAGGCACAGAGTGTCCCTTGGAAGCATATGGAGGAAGTGGTCACTCCAAAGATTCCCCCAAGAACGATGCTTTAGAACACCGGGATGCGAACAGTACCAAAATCCCAGTGCAGGCGAACCAACAACACCAAACAACCCAGTTTACCTACAATCATGAGATCCATCAACCTGCGTCGACGTCTCGACAGATAGCATGCAGTAACTCTACTTCGCCTTCCTCGCAAGCAATGCGCATTCCTATGGAGCTGAGTCTCAGTGGTGAGGAACAAAACTTGTTATTCACAGCAAAGAGATACCCTCCCGTCACCAAAAGCACGCTGAGCGAGCTCGATCTACCCTGTATCATGAGCAATATCAACCTTCGCATGGATGCTAACTTCGACCGCGATCTGCATTTCAAGCCCGATTTGGATGGTGAAAAGGGCCGGCGGAAACGGAAGGAAGCTGCCGATTATTGGGAGGCCATGGCGACGGAGATCACTATTTACGCATTCTGTGCAGCTCATGAACCGGACACTACCTCTGACGATATGGATGTAGATCAGCAGCAATCATTTGAGCCCCGACTACCTGCTATGTTTGACACCCTACAGGATGTTCTCAAGACTCTCGTCCCCGAACGTGATCACCCCAGTGTCACGCAAAATCTCGAAGTCTCTTTGCTGATGCAGCAGATTCGAAAGGGCGTCCTTAATATGGTAGGAGTAGCAAATTGGCTTGCGGCACTACTCAAGACCCATTGCGCTCCAATGCGCGATGAGTGGGCAGACCGGATGGTGGAGCAGATTCATTCAGGCTCGCGGTCGCAGAATTCCCTCGAAATTGTTCGTGGCCTTCAAACTCTCTTTGCGATCTTGGAGGCTATGAAGCTGGTAAGTTGTTCGATTTTTGGCGAGTATATTTCGGGCCAGGATGGGCAAATCGCTAATGCCTTGAGATAGGACGTTGCCAACCATCAAATACGAGCATTCCGTGTGCTCCTTATCGAGGATACTATTCCCTTTTTGCAAGAATACTTTCGCGGGAAAATTGAAAGGGATAACTTCCGCGTGGAGTCGTCACGACTATGGTATCAGGAACTACGTGAACGAGAATTGAGCAGAATGATAAAACCGGCGCAGCCAGACAGCTTTTGGCCTCTTCAAACGCTATTTACTGGTCTATCGGATTTCCTGTTTCAGTTCCATCACCCCGAGGGATTTCCGGAAGCTTTCATATTTGACTCGGACCGCCTATGGCAGCTTCGAGCGTGCCTGCAGAACCTAATCAACCTTGACATCTGTTGGTCCATCTTTCAATCTCACATCATTCGGGAGAAAATCTATGTTCCAGATCCGGCGCAGACATACGCCACATTCCGTTCTCGAATCGGGTCTCTGATGGACGAGAATGAGGACTGCCCTCGCGGATCACCTCAGTGGTTGAAAAACGTACGGTGCATCGCATTGGAAATTGCGAGGCTCGTATACGATGCGTATTACTCCCATACTATGATCTCAGACGGCTTCATTGAGGAGATCGAGACTGCTCTGGAAGACTGTGTGTCAAACGAGTCCCGCGTCTTCCAATATTTTCAGAGCTCTTTAAGAGAAAAGCTACTAGTGGCCACTATGGGGTTTGCGAAGAAATACCTGAATATGTCACCTCTGGCTATCTGCGAGTCTCAACGAAGCCATCCTCACTCGCCGATATCACAGCAACATCATGACATCGAACGGATTTCTATGCGACTAGCGCACATGGGCGTCCTTCACTGGAGAGTTTGGGCTCCCATTCTTTACGTGCGCGAGAGCGTATCGCGGACCGACGTGGCGACTGACAATTCCGCTTCACGCGCATGACGTGGCATGATCTGTTGTCCATTGATCTTGACACAGCGGCATCGTGAAGCCCCAGACTCTCCCTGTTGAGATTTATTCATTACAATTTGGGTTTTGCTCGTGTCCTTTTAAACTTTTCTTCGGTGGCTCGGCATGGAGTGGAGTTTTCTTGTTATATCCCTAGGCTTTTTTCTTACTTCCTCTTTTTCCCTTTTCTGGTATGCAGTTCAGCGTCTTGCATTGGCAGTTACTGGTCCTGGCGTCAACTGGGGAAAATATCTATACGTTCATTCGCCCATTGGCATACGGTGGTGTTTGGTTTCGGAATATTGCACTTTGGGACATGTTTTGAATAGAAGTGAGGAACCCTGTTTTTGGATCGTACCAGCGCCTCTGTTCCCTAATAAAGTAGTGTACAATATATATAATCAGTAATAGCATGAAGTCGATCTATACTGAAAATCAAATTAATCGATTAATATGCATTCGATTTAAAGAAGGCTAGACATTTTAATTGAGATGTAGCTGACTGGTAGTAGTACCGTAGTACCTAGCGTAGATCTCTTCAGGGCGTGGCCCTTATGTAAGCTAAGATGTAGATCCGATTTAAAGTCAATTATCACATGGTTATCTCTTTAGCTCTATCAAAACCGAAACAACATATACTACATACCTTACTGCGAGTCAACAAGCTTGAACCACATAACCAAAACATCCCACTTCTCTCCTTACCTATAAAACTCAAGTCACTTGTTCCAATGCCACTCTCAACCCCAAAATAAACAACTTGCATCACGTCATACCCTCCCCATCATGCGCTGCTCACCAACCTTCCTCAATCCAACCTCATGGCTCTACTCGTTAAAAATCCCCGAACTGCAACAAATCGCCCAAGCAACAGGCATCCGCTCCGCAGGTCCCAAACTCGCCCTGATAACCAGACTAGCAACAGAACTCGCCCAAACTGAGCTCTCCTCCCAAAACCTCTCCCCAAAAAAGCAACACAAACAACAAAAACCATACCAACATGCCCGCAACCAAAAACCCCTCAGCATCCTCAGCATAGACATGGGCATCCGCAACCTAGCCTACGCCCACCTCACC
>MBFL02000524.1:0-19361 GCA_001696595.2 Aspergillus hancockii | reverse complement strand
ATGTTGCCTATGGGGGGGCCGAAAGGGTCGGGGTTGGCGGTCATGATGGATGTGTTCTCGGGGGTGTTGTCGGGGTCTGCTTTTGCGGGGCATGTTACTGGGCCTTATGATCCGTCGAAGCCGGCGGATGTCGGGCATTTTTTGGTGGCTATCAAGCCGGATTTGTTTATGGGGTTGGAGGATTTCAAGGAGCGTATGGATTATCTGTATCGGAGGGTTGTGGATTCGGAGAAGATGGCTGGTGTGGAGAGGATCTATTATCCGGGGGAGATTGAGCAGATTACGCATGAGGAGAGGTTGAAGACGGGGATTCCTTTCGTTCAGGCGGAGATTGATACTCTTAATAAGGAGGCTGATAAGGTTGGGGTAGACCATCTTGCTGTAGAATAGTTATAATTTGGGCTCATGTTGAGGGGTTATGAATGTTTTAGGGCTGTAGTGTCATCAAGTATGGTTTTAAATCCGTAATATAGTTCTTATTCTTCGACCATTTGGAGACTATACCAACAAACAACCAATGGTACAAAGATCATAAACGTCAGTACAACACAAAATAACCCAACCAGTAAGCAACCCTCCCGAAGCCAAACCGATAATGAGAAAAAGAAGAGCAGCTCATGGACCATAGAACCAATATTGGGCTGCATAGTCAATCTTGAATGTACCCTTACGATGCCCACAGTGGTTCGGAGGCTGTCCTCCCACAGTGAACACACGGTAGATATCCTAAAGAAACTAGTTAGCCTCTACTCACCAACGAAAAGCAAAATACTACCAGGTCCTTACCGTAATACCAACCCCATCAACCGAGGTGAGCTTCAACCAAGGCACATTCACTGTGTTATCAGGCCCAGCCGAACCAGTCGCGTTCCCTTTAGCCACAACCCATTCCTTAGATCCACCCAACCGCAGGTCAAAGTATGGCTTCTTGTCAGCGGTGAACTCATGCTTTCCCGTGATGATGTGATTGTCTGTCGATGTCATCTGGTTGAAAAGCATTCCGAGGAAGGTGACGGTCTCCGCCTCTATGCGCTTCACGAGAGGGGTGACATAGTGAAAGAGGGTAGAATTATACGAGACGAGACAAGAAGCGTCGAGAAGCGTTGCAACGGCACCCACTGATCTAGGAGCTGTGGTGTTGGAGTCTTCCGCGCAGATGTAGTTTTGGGTTCCTCGACCCAGGGTCACGTATTTGAGATGCACCCCGGGGCTTGGGCCAGGAAGCCTTGGGTGAAAGGGAAGGGGAGCATGGTCGAGAGAGCAATTGGTAAGGCGGGTTGCATCGAGGGTTTTAGAAACTGCCACGAGAGTTGAAGCGAGATCAGCAACGGTAGCTGCCTCTGCTAGGAATATGCTAAGGTAGCAGACGAGCACTGTGGTGAAAATCATTTTGAACGTGTGGGTCATTATGAGTTGTCAAAAAGACAATCAGAGTGAACAGAAAAACATAAAAGTTGAATAGAACTGAAAATGATCACAGGAGATATATGTCTGTTATATAAGTGTAAAATACTGCCCTGTATTCACTGTAGAATACAGATGATACTCCAGGCACTGCACAAATTCACTTCTGTAGTTAAGCCCTCAGTCCTGAAAATCACTGCAGAGTAGTTCAAGTGAAGACAGCTCCCCAGTTCGCGCCTTGGCGGATCTCAGGCTTTTGAAAGAGTTGCAGCAAGTGAATCAAGAAAAACTCTCTTTCATAGAAGAGACTGGATCTACAAGATTTGTTGGTTTCAAACACTGCCTCTCTATATAAGCCTTCCTTCACAAATGGGTATATTGAGCTAAATCCTTTAAGTCTAACAAGATGACAACACATATGTTACAACACCTAGACAGAAACTGTACCATTTTTAGTTTTCTGTATGCCATTTCGCTTTGTATACGTGCCATTTGCTATTGCCATTTGCTATTGCCATTTGTTATTGACTATGTCATCTGAGCATTGAAAGCTTTCGGACTCATATCGATATTCAAGATTTGTTTCATCCGGTGTCTGAGTGCGAGGGGTAACACAAAGTAGCCGCCAGGCCCGTCTCCGGATATAATCTTGGGTTAAAGTAGGTATACAGTGCATTGCGCCCAGAGAAATTGAGACAACCAGTAAGGAAACGAAGAAAAATGGGCTAAGTTGAACTCTATTCACCGCAGGGCTGTGGACACTTTGGCTCCAAGCCTTAGACGTCGGCAACGGCTAGAGCCAACCGCATGTCATCTAGAAGCGCCGACGAATCCATACTTCGCGCGTGTCGTGACTACAGAAAATAGATTCACCATTACAAGGTAAAAGACTCATAGGTGAAGAGCATCTGCTGCTAGTCACTGTTTATAGTGAATGCTCATAGTCCTAGTCGCTTCGCATCATCCAATAGTGCTTGACTCACTCCAAGACTAAATGCAAGCGAGTACTTCGAGCAACCATAGTACTATTCCGCGGAATTAGGACAGGTCTTTGTGTCTCAACATCGCTAATTCCTTAAGGGAGGATATGCGATGTGATTCAAAGCAGCACCGAGCGTTACAACGATGCGTCCGTAGTGCAACCCTGATAGTTACATCCGTCCAAAGTGCATAGTCGGGTGATGTTTCATATCCAAGACATCTACTTCAGTATAATACATGCAGGTGGCATGCGATCTCTGTTATTTTCGTTCTGTGTCGGTTTCAAGGTTTTCATTCCTTGGTCTATTTGGTATTATTTAGCACAGTATCAGCATGCTGCGAGTGGTCTATGGGATTAATGAATCTTCCATTTTTTGCAGAAGAATTGTCTCAAGACTCGAGCTGTCTTCAATTTTCGTCAGTCTTGGTATCTTTTTCCAAATTCCCGCTGACTTCATCAATCTCTTTATAACCGTGCCCGGGCCGAGATATGCGTTTAGAGCCTAAGACGGATGTCCGTCGGACATGGCCTCCCGGCATGCGCTGCATTTCCCACTCCGGATCCCTTGAAACGGTTCCGCCGCGTCCCAGAGACGACTGCTGGTGGGATGTTCCTTCGGTAGTCCTCGATCGAGACGCCTCCCGTTCACCTCGATAGAACCCATACAATACTGGTGCATTGGCCACAATTGCAGCCGCAAAGAGTTCCACGGATGCCCAGGTAGTACGATTTACTTGTGCTGTGGAATGCTGGGCATTCTGGGGCAGCCGGATGATGGTGATCACAACAATGAAGAGACCGACAGCAAAAAGACCCGCAAGTTGTAATTTTCTAAAACATCGCGTGATCAGTAGCAGATAGCGAATCGGAACTTGCTCCAGGCTGCTCTTACTCATACACAGGCCGTTTGACCTTGACTAATAATGGAATAGGCAACACGATCAGCATCAGATCCGTAATGATGTTCAAAACGCCTGTCAATACGAATCCTGTTAGCCTGTCTCTCCGCCAGCGGAGAAGATATCAACTTCAGTGTACCAACCTAAAACTATCAATTGGAGCTGTGCCTGGGAACATGTTCCTTTGCATGGTGTTAGTGAGTGTCAAATGCCAAAACGAGGGTCTACACGCACCTGGATCTGGCAGCACTCTCCAGTAGTGATTGAAAGGATTACATTCTGTGAAGGTTACAATCTGAACCGTCACATATGTGGCCACAAATATGACGAGATATGAGCCCAAGGTACTGCGTTCCCAGCTGAGGTTGCGAAGTAAATGACGATACGTGTCGAGCAAAATGAACTTCTGGAGCCAGAGACTGTGATAAGAACATCAGCTGCTTCGTTCTTTTTCAAAAAGGTAAGAAAGAGGCTGTACTAGGTGTTGTAAAAAACTCGATTAGCGAGCGCGAATTTGCTCGCGGTCTCTCGCCGGTAGACCTCCACTGAGGTGAAGTGATGTGAGTATCGAAGTGCCGGCGACATGTTATTCGTTCCCCAGACAACAATAACATGGACGAGCGCCAGCCGGATCAGCGCACAGAGAATGGCACCGATGGACAAATAATCCCCTAACACGAAGGATTTCCCCCGGACTTTTCGCATCACCAGGCGTACCGAGATCAACGTGACCGCACACCAGGTGAGGACCCAGAGAGTAATCACAGTCGCATTGGCCATGATGTCTCAGATACCATGTCGTCCGTCAGTGTGAAGTGCGATCGGATCGTCCGCGCTCATCGACATGGGATCGACCTTTATGAACAGATCAACAACCTGCAATTCCGAGGCTCCGCGGTTTTGCGATCTTTTTTTACATTCGGCCCCGAGCAACGCCCCAGTATTCAGGGTTAATGACAAAGATTAATTGTCCTTAGGGTTTGCTAGGTGGATTAGTTTGACACCGTTCTTCTTGTTTTCGGTCACTATGATGCATATAGGAAAGTCAAGAATCCGCCTTTAAGCAGGTCCGAACAAATCATATTGGAACGAGCTTCCAATTAATCTAGCGGCACTTAAATGACGGGCATTACGGACCCACGTAAGGCATTTGTGATCTTAATTTTACCTCTCTTAGTATGACACGATGGATCCCGTGTTTCACTTCATCACGAAGGGTTCCACTAGACCACTTGAAAACTTATGGCCTGATAGGGTTTTTCTACACATCCCCTGTCTTTTCTCCCAACTTTGTTTTGATTTCCAATTTCCCCCTCTTCATACCCCTGTAACCCTGATTTTCCAGAAGCACCTAAGATGCGGTTTGGTAACGTGCTAGCAGGGATCTTCATCTCAATTACCGGCGTTGGCGCTGTGGCGCATGCGCCGATCGCTGCCGAAGGTGAAGTAGCGTACCACCGCAGCTACATGTACGTCGGTGGCCAGTATGTGCAGGATGGCTCCGGTGGACATATCTTTACGGATCAGATGTACGTGGAGAAGCTCACTCCGGCGCAAGGTGTCACCAAGGAGCATCCTATCGTGTTTATTCACGGCCAAGCCCAAACCGGAACGGTAGGTTCAAATCTTCCAACTGCCAAGAAAAATAAAAAGCTTAACTAACTCGGCGACGACAGAATTGGTTGAACAAACCCGACGGTGGAAGCGGATGGGCCTCCTACTTCCTCTCCCAGGGCTATGAATGCTACCTGCTGGATCAGACCTACCGTGGCCGCAGTCCCTGGAACCCCAAAAATGGCACCATGAGCACCTATAGTGCCGAGATTCTGCAGCAACGATTCACAGCCGCCAAGAAATACATGCTCTGGCCCCAGGCTGCACTGCACACTCAGTGGAACGGCACCGGTGTGATGGGTGACCCTGTTTTTGACACCTACTACGCCTCGACCGTGGAGTTCTACGGATCGGGCCCAGGTCAGCAGTACACTGTGCAGGAGGCCGGTGCGGCGCTTCTGGACATCATTGATCGCAAGGTGGTCCTGCTCTCTCATTCTCAGGGAGGTCTCATGCCATGGATCATCACCGATGTGCGCCCGGATCTCGTCCACTCTATCGTGTCCCTGGAGCCCACTGGCCCTCCCTTCCAGGAGGCTGTCTTCACCAACAAGTCCTCCCGGCCATACGGCCTCACAGACATTCCTCTTACCTTTGAGCCCGCCGTTACAGACCCTGCGACCGACCTTGTCCGCCAGATTATCTCCACCAACACGACAGCGCGGTCTCCTTGTGTTATCCAGGCCGATCATCCTGCCCCTCGCAAGCTGGTCAACCTGTCGAAAGTCCCTGTTATGATCTTGACCACCGAGTCTTCCTACCATGCTCCCTATGACTGGTGCACCGTTAAGTTCTTGCAGCAAGCTGGTGTGCCCACTGAGCATCTGCAGTTGGGAGAGATTGGCATCCATGGCAACGGTCACATGGTCTTCCTGGAGAAGAATAGTGACCAGGTTGCGGGTGTCATCCAGAAGTGGATTGAAAGTCAGTAATCTTAATACAAAGCTATTAGAAGAGATATAGAGGGGGTCTCCTGAGGTAATGACTGTTGTGGAGACATGTCGGCAGGACGACGGTCCAACCCATGTATGATAGCTCTAATCATCTATTAATACAAGCAATTATGTACAGACTTATGCTTTTCTCCAGTATATAACCCTATATTAGACACACGTATAGCTACACGCGTGATTTACATTGATAAAACGCTCAAACTCCTACTGTCACCCGTGGCCATTGCAAAGCCTGCTCCCACACGGAATCACCACTCTCCAATTCAATCAACAATTCATTCACCAGATCCTTCCCGCAACCACGAGCCCACCAGAAACGATTCCCCAGCTCATTTAACAAAACACCCCAATACATCAGAATCAACAATGGGAACGGCTGGCGCATCCGCAGCCCCTCAATAAACTCCTTCTTAACATAGACCAACCAGGCAAGTATAGCCACCGGATGAGGCAACCGGGTAAATTTCGCAAAACACGACCTCAACAGTTGAATAGCCTCGCGATTAGCGCTCAGTTGCTCGCCATCCGCCTTGGTAATGTAGTTATTTAACCGGCTCAATTTCTCAATGGCAAGCGCCATCTCGGGGTCAAGCTCTCCATTGCCCATCTGCCAGAAATCGTACTTTGAAAACATTCCGGCTTTAAGCCATGGTCGACTGATCCGTGAGATCTTGGTCGAGCCCTGCAGTAGCTCGAACACGGTGATCATGTTTTCGATCATGCTGAAGCACTCGCCCCTGTGCTGTGCGCTAAGACGTGGTAGCGCGATGCCAATGACGGTTATGATGGCCGAGTGCGCGAAGACGGCATCGCAGTTCAGCGGAGTGAGGAAGTCGAGTGCGTGTCGAAACGGGGGAAAGGCCATATTATTATATCGGAGCGCGGTATTAAGATATGAGAGTGCGCGAGCAGGATCTGAAGTAGCTGCTATGTGCAATGCCGCGAGTGCTAGGATACCATGGAGTAAAAAAGGATGGCTGTAGGATTGCTGGGGAATGAAAATCTTCCAATCGTCCATGTCTGACTGGTCTCCACACATACTCCGGTACGTCTCGGTAGAGAATTTGTGCATGAGTTCAAGGTCACGAAGGCTAAAGCTTGAGCCTGGCCCTGCAGCTTCAACAGAGCTGATGGGCTGCTCAGCGTAGTTCTCTAACTGTGCTCTTCCAGGGGCAGGTGGGTCTGGAGAGTGATCAGTCACTGCATGAGCCGTGCGTCTCGGGAAGGATCCTTGGGGGATCCTCAGGTACGTGCAATGGAGCTCCCGAGCGGTACAGTTGGAGCAAATCGGATGTTTCTCGTCACACTGAGCACACAGATCAGCATAAGTTCCATTTAATTGGACCCACTGGTTTGACATGAAACACAGAGCTGATTTAAAGACATACCAGTGTCCTTTGCCTGAATTATGATGCGTACCTTGACTCTCCGTTCCTTACACTGATCACATCCATTCCGTGACTTTTTATGGGACCGTCGGGGTACCATGACTCTTGTGAAGACTAGAAATCACCCATTCGTTCCTATGGGCAAGTCACTCGACTGCAGCCGCCAGGATAGAGCCCCCAAAGCAGTTAGTAGAGTCCCCAGCTAGCGATCCTTGCTATAGGAATCCAGAAGCTGATATGGGTCGAGTTGTTGTAGGATTATACATGAGATATTGGGGGCGACACGATGGCGATAACGATGTAACGGAGACGGAAACGGAAACGAAAACGAAAACGAGAACGAGAACGAGAACGAGAACGAGCCTTATTTATTAATATCCATCGTTCATCCTTTTCGATCATCTCCATTGATATTTCGAACCCTTTATAAAGACTACTTAGGTAAAATTTGCCAAAGTCTGCCTGTTATCTACACTCGACACGGTTATTATCATACCCTCGGGGTTGATACGTTCACAGTGTAGGTACAGCATCGGCAAAAAGCTTCCGTGTGGATCTGTCCCTGAGAGCTTTATTGCTCGTCGCATAAGCATGAAATTCCAATGCTAGGAATGAGAATAATAATAGTACGTGTACTTTTCTATAGTAATTCTCAGTCCGCATTGTGTTACTATATCAAAGACCAGGCAGAAGTTCATAACCATTTTCTCATCTTTCAAAGAATAGATATTCAAAACCAAAGCTAGAAGAATCGAGTAAAATGGCCACGAGCGGACCTCAGGCTGCCACAAGCACTTCTAGTCGCAGTCTTCTTCAAACTTCGATAATCATGTCTTGCCTTTGTGCTGGGACCTTTGTGGCCGCATTAGATGCCACTATTGTTACCACCTCTCTGCCCTCTATCGCCAGCCATTTCCAGTCCGCTTCAGGGTATACCTGGATTGGGAGTGCGTATATATTGGCCAACACAGCCTCCGTTCCCTCGTGGGGGAAACTGTCCGACATCTGGGGAAGGAAACCCCTGCTACTGTGTGGGAATGCAATTTTCTTTATAGGCAGTCTGATCTGCTCCGTGGGCGATACAATGGCATTGTTTCTGTTTGGTCGTGTCATACAAGGCCTTGGGGCTGCAGGGCTGATGACCTTAGTCAACATCTGTGTTTGTGACTTATTCTCACTCAGAGATCGGGGGCTCTACTTTGGTCTTCTATCTGTGGTTTGGGCGTTGGCTAGCGGAATTGGTCCTGTGCTGGGTGGCGTGCTCTCGGAAAGAGCGACGTAAGTACTACAAGAAGAATTAGCTTCAGCTCTTCAAACGCTGATTTAGGGGTGTATAATAGGTGGCGGTGGTGCTTTTGGATTAACTGTACGTCATCTGCTTCTCGATCATGTTCTACAAATGACTCAACGACGGCTGCTAATTCTTACTCTTCCTAGTGCCAATCACTGGTCTTGCTTTCCTTATGCTATGGTTTGTCCTGAAGCTAGAAACCCCACGTACATCGATATGGGATGGTTTGAAGGCCGTCGATTGGGTTGGCTCATTGTTCGTGATCGGCAGCAGCATCATGATGCTACTCGCGCTCGACTTTGGCGGCGTCACACATCCCTGGAACTCAGCAACAGTCATCTGCCTGATCATCTTCAGCATTGTCGTCCTGGGTTTGTTCGTACTGAACGAGTGGAAACTCGCCAAATACCCAGTTATACCACTGGATCTCTTCCACCATCGATCAGGTATCGCCGCCTTCCTGGTGTGCTTCTGTCATGGTTTCATTTTTATGGGCGAGGCATATTACCTACCTTTATATTTCCAAGCAGTCCTCGGCGCTAGCCCGATCATGTCTGGTGTCTATCTCCTGGGATTTGTTATTGCTTGTTCATTGTCAGGAGCCTTCACCGGGTTATTCATCCAGAGGACTGGAAAGTATGTGCCTCCGATGTGGCTTGGACTCGGGTTGTTGACCCTCGGAGTCGGGCTTCTCATCAACCTAGAGGTCTCAGCCAATTGGGGCAAAATTCTTAGTTTTCAGATCATCTCCGGTATAGGAGTGGGTATGAACTTCGAAGGGCCACTCCTTGCGCTACAGGCCATAGTTGGCGTGAAAAACACCGCAACGGCCACCGCTACAATCGGATTCGTGAGAACCATGTCGACAGCAATATCGGTAGTTATCGGAGGTGTCGTCTTCCAGAACCAAATGGTCAAGGAAGGCCCCAAGTTAGTGCAATATTTGGGCGCGGAGCTCGCTAGTCAGCTGGGAGGTGCAAATGTCACAAGTAACATAGAGTTAATCAAGACGCTTCCCCCGGCTCAGAGAAAATTAGTCCGGCAGGCGCTGTTCAATTCGTTGCGGACCACGTGGATTATGGTTTGTATTCCCAGCCCAGATCGATGTTATTTACTGACCACGTTAAAGTATGTCGCCTTTGCTGGTGTGAGTCTCGTTGCTGGGCTTTTCGTGGGCACTCATCATCTGTCGGAAGAACATGAGACGGCTGTTTTAGGATTACACAACCACGATGGGACCATCTCAGCAGATGATTCATCCAATAGTTCTCCAGTTCCGCAAAGCACGGAACTTAGAGAACGCTGGGATCGTTGATCGTATCAGCAAGACCGATTGAGACTATGTATCACTACTATCATCTGGCCAGAGCCGAGAATTCATCTTCACCGTTGCTGCCTTGAGGAGCGTAAACGCTTGTTGCTAAACAATATCATCTGCATATTGATAGAAGATTTCTTGGCCATCTCCTTTGTGAGCATATTGATTAGCTTGTCAGGCCACTCTGGATAAAGAAACTCGCGACTGAGGAGGCTTAAGCTCTTAGAATGAGAATGTGAGAGGTGAGCGCTTGATAGATAACACCTCTAGAAAAACACGAAACGACCAACTTAAAGAAAACCTAAGCCATTATAGGATTTGCCACTGCTTAAGGATAAGCTCCTTTGGCCTAGTGGTTATGGCGTGGCTCTTATGTGGTTTTTCTGGAAACAGACTCCGCATGACCGGACTAGCTGAAGTCGAGGGTTCGACTCCCTCAAGGAGCAGACCCTGTCTTTTTTGCTTCCTTGGAATTGCATGCTGCCCCACAACTATATATTTGTCCCTACCGGGGTGCATAACTCCTTGCTCGACGCATTTAATGGCTGGTTGCACTTTGTTAAACGTCAGTTCCCGTCATAGAGGAGATGCCTAGCTCTTACAAGATGCATCATTATCGTAGATGACATCGAGACATTTCATCACTCGGAAGAGGAAAATGCTGTTCATACAATATACGGTGGCCACCCAGGGCATGAAGGCCGCGGATCACCTCCTTGACGAGCTTAAAAACCTGCAACTAGGCCAGAGCCTTGATCTCAGCTAGAAGTACCAACTCAGCTGCTTTTCTTAACATGGTAGGCAACAAAACGGACGGCATGCGCTAGGTGCTCCTTCGATTCATGGAAGGAGAGAACCAACACTATAAGAACGTCTCTTTCGACGGAGGACCACTGCTATTTGGTCGCTTTCTTCAAAGTCGCAACGACTACATGAATCTGCGCGCCCCATACTACACTTAGACCCTTAGTGCCACTACGTTCGCGTACACTTTAAATTCTCTTGTTACCATCGTCGATACTGCATCAGTAAGATTTTTAAACCAAAGATAATAAATAATATACCATCTAACTTTCTTCTTATTGGGTACCTCCATCAATCATCTCTCAAAACTCAACGTCCTAAGCAGCTCACCCATAAACGCTTGGTTTTGGTTATGATGCGCTATGCAATTACTTTCTTTTTCCGGAGTCAAGAAATTGGACAATGATTTAGCTCATACTGTAGCCATATATTTGTCCTTTCAATATTTGTAGAGATTCCTGCCCCTTATTAATTGGGGGCAAATTTGTGGTTTCGAAGGAGCTCGTAGCCAAGTACCTAGCCCTGATTTGGGCCCTTTCCATCTTCATTGTGTTTTCCCTACTCTTTCCCTCATCCACTGGACCAAAGGACAAAAAGTTTTCGGTGTTACAAGTGGGTAGATGTCACTTGTCCCCTATTATTATAAAGCAAATAAGAGCGCGCTTCCATAATGGTTCTCCCGGTCCCTCTCAAACCTATCTCATGACAGAGTCAATCGACTCTCCTGACAGCCAGACGAATGTTATAACTCAAATTCAGCATCAAACCGGATCGTGCGGTCCAACAGCCATGATATCCCTCAATATGAGAGGCCCATCCATCTCTTTAGGGGCTCTTCTTAAGGGATTTAGATAACGAAGCTCAAAACAATGGCTAATATTCGTCGAATAACGTATAGTCAGCCAACGACGACCTTATAACCCAGGGGTAGTTCCAACGATACATATCCTCGTTCATTGCACGTACTGGGACGCCCAAAATCCAGAAGCAATGCGAGGCTATAGGTGGTGGTTCGCCAATTCGCAAGTGGTCTGAGTACCAAACAATAGAGATGTGCAATATTCATGATCATGCAACCCCTGCTGCAACACCTCATAAGCCGTATGTAGCATTTCGATATGCAGAGCCTCTGGCTGAGGAAGTATATGCTAAACTGCTTGAGGACGGATTTGGAAACAAGGAAGAGTGGTTGCATTCCCATAATACCCACAGTATTCTTGCTCTACAACCGGTAGCTCCGTAAGTGAGCTTTGGAGACTGCGGCAGAATTTAGAGGGCAACCTCGGAAAGGGTCAGGGTATCCAATGGAGTATCATTGCTCGATGGCCAGCACATCCTGGATTTGCCGAGACTTTTGCTAGCAATATCAAAGAGAAGTTGCAGTCATATATTGAAGAAAGACGGAAAGATGTGACGCTTATCTTTTCTGCTCATAGTCAGCCAATGAGCTCTGTTAATAAGGGCATGTTACACTATACAGAAAACTTAGAAAGTTATACTAACTATTAACAGGCGACACCTATTCGGCTGAGGTAGCTGCATCCCTCTACGTTGTTATGTAACACCTGCAGTTCATAAATCCCCATCAGATAATCTGGCAGTCAAAAGTTGGGTTTCAACCTTGGCTTACACCTCAAACTAGTGACACAGTTGAGCGCTTTGTCCAGTGTCAGATGGAGGTTATACTCATCCCGATTACATTTACTTCCGATCACATTGAGGCTCTATACGAGCTGGACAAAGTGTTAATCGCCGGTCAGGATATGATCCAGAAGAGCGAAAGTATGAATGGTAATCAGATCTTTATCAGTCCCTTGGCGGATATTGTCAAAGAGCATCTGGATGGGGAAAGAAAGGCTTCTAGGCAGCTTGAGCAAACGTGTCTTGGTTGCAGCCGTACGCCTTGCTTACATAGCAGGTGTTTATTTAAATATGTGATATCTCGGATATGAAAAATGACCTAATTGAGGTGATTTTAATTCTCACTTGCTGGATTTGAAAGGCACTGACAACAACATATATTCCGTCATAGTAGTCTTGCTGAGAGAGCTACTCCTCTAACACGAGAAAGTACTGAGGATAATCGTGGCAGATATGCTAAGAGTCACCTTGATAGTACTATTAACTGAGAAGCTCTCACTAGTGAGGGTACACCGTGCAGACATGGTCAGGGTACTCGTGTTCCAGTCCTAAGGCATCAAAATGGGTCAGCCAATGCCAAGGCCAAATTAAGCATAGTAACGGAACGCCGCTCCTCTAAACCGCTTTAGTTTTTATCACGTGGACATTATTAGTCATCCGAAGCTGTTAGTCCCGCCTCCGAACGTCTTGTCGCGCTGAAGGTATTTTCATCATAGGCATCAACGCATTGCGCCCTACAGTTTCCCCTAGATTGCCGTGATAACGGTGTCTGATCCGGATGTAGCTATTGCTACCCCATCCTGGGATTATCTGTCATCTGTCTGATCTCTGAGCGACCGCTTACCGTCACCATGTCTGATTGTATGTTTCGCCCCATGGCTCAGTTTCTCCCGTTGCTAACCATTCTCACAGCTGATTTCGATGCCGTCCGGAAGCTCCAAGCTGAGCGGAACGCCGCTGCAGCTGGAAAACAAGGTTCTAGGACCTTTGATACGTCAAGCCAGCGCACTGACAACTCGACCAAGGCCTCCCTGACTGATACCTTCGATACGAGCCTCTACGATCGCGAAGGCGCCGATAGGTTTGCGGGCTACGATACTTCGATTGCCGTCAATGGCGATGACGAGGAGATGGATGATGCGGATGGTGGCCACCGTCTGGTGGGACAGTACACTGCAACCAAGAGTCAGATGGACGAATTCGCACACGGAAGTGGAGTGGAAGAGGAGGACATTCTCCTTGGCCGCGAGAGGGCGGCCAGAATCGCAGACCGCGAGACAGACTACCAAAAGCGTCGATTCAACCGCGGCCCGTTGACTCCCACCAGAGCTGATCCTTTTGCCGCGAACACGCATGCGAACGTTGAGGGTGAGGGCCAGACTTATCGTGAAGTCATGGCTCTGCGTGAGCTTGAAAAAGAAGAAGAGCGTGTGCAGAAGCTGATTACTGAAAAGCAGGCTGGTGGCGAGAACGATACTGCAGAACATGAGGCCATGTTGGAATTTGAGGACAAAGAAAATGCCGACGCCGGCTCGACCGTCACTGTTGCTACAGGGCGCAAGCGTAAGCAGCGATGGGATGTCGGTTCCGAATCGACTGAAGCAGTTCCCGAGGCTCCCCAGCCTCAAGATACAAAGACAAAAAAGTCACGCTGGGACCAAACGCCCGCTCCATCTGCTCCAGGTGAGGAAGCACCTAAACGTCGATCGCGATGGGACCAGGCGCCAGCTCTTGGGGCAGCCACCCCTGTTGGCAACCAGGGGTTAGCAACTCCCATGCACCCTTCTCAATCCGGTGGGGCTATGATGCCAACTAGCTTTGGAACTGATATATCCGCCCGGAATGCTGCCTGGTCGGATGAGGAACTCGACCTCATGCTCCCGGGCGAAGCTGATGGCTACAAGGTCCTTGATCCTCCTCCAGGCTACGCACCAATCCGAAACCCGGCAAGGAAGCTTATGTCAACCCCAGCTCCTATGGCCAGCTCCACTGGCGTCGGGGGCTTCATGATGCAGGAACCCGAAAGCGCCCGTTCCTTGGGCAAGCAGCTTCCTACGGAGATTCCGGGCGTTGGTGATCTCCAATTTTTCAAGCCTGAGGATATGGCATACTTCGGTAAGCTTATGGAAGGAGGGGATGAAAGCGTGATGTCTGTGGATGAAATGAAAGAGCGGAAGATCATGAGGCTGCTGTTGAAGGTCAAGAATGGTACACCACCAATGAGAAAGACTGCCCTACGTCAACTTACCGATAACGCACGGCAATTCGGGGCCGGTCCCTTGTTCAACCAGATCCTTCCGTTGCTCATGGAGAAGTCACTTGAGGATCAGGAGCGCCACTTGTTGGTGAAGGTTATCGATCGTGTTCTTTATAAGCTTGATGATCTTGTCCGTCCTTACGTACATAAGATTCTCGTCGTCATTGAGCCGCTGCTCATTGACCAAGATTACTATGCTCGTGTTGAGGGTAGAGAAATTATCTCCAATCTGGCCAAGGCAGCTGGTCTTGCTACGATGATCAGTACGATGCGTCCCGATATTGATCATGTGGATGAGTATGTCAGAAACACAACTGCCCGAGCATTCGCTGTGGTCGCTTCAGCACTTGGTATACCCGCCCTCCTTCCCTTCCTCCGTGCTGTGTGTCGCAGTAAGAAGTCTTGGCAAGCAAGACACACTGGTGTCAAGATCGTTCAGCAGATTCCCATCCTCATGGGCTGTGCTATCCTTCCCCATTTGAAGGGCCTTGTGGATTGTATTGCCGACAATCTTAGCGATGAGCAAGCGAAGGTTAGAACTGTCACCGCTCTAGCAGTGGCAGCTCTGGCTGAAGCCGCCAACCCTTACGGTATCGAGAGCTTCGATGAGATTCTCAACCCTCTGTGGACTGGAGCCAGGAAGCAGCGCGGTAAGGGTCTGGCTGCGTTCCTTAAGGCTGTTGGATACATTATCCCTCTTATGGACGAGGAGTATGCCAACTACTATACCAGTCAGATCATGGAAATCCTTCTTCGGGAGTTTTCTTCCCCGGATGAGGAGATGAAGAAGGTCGTTCTTAAAGTGGTATCACAGTGCGCTAGCACCGACGGTGTGACAGCCAGTTACCTCAAAGAACATGTCTTGACCGACTTCTTTAAGAGCTTCTGGGTGAGGCGCATGGCCCTTGACAGGAGGAACTACCGCCAAGTTGTTGATACCACTGTCGACCTTGGACAAAAGGTCGGCGTTGGTGAGATTCTGGAGCGCGTTGTCAACAATTTAAAAGACGAGAGCGAACCGTACCGGAAGATGACAGTGGAAACCGTAGAGAAACTTATTGCGTCCCTTGGAGCAGCAGATATCTCCGAGAGGCTGGAGGAGAGACTCATCGACGGTGTTCTCTACGCCTTCCAGGAACAAAGCATCGAGGATATTGTGATTTTGAACGGGTTCGGCACTGCAGTCAACGCGCTTAGCACTCGTTGCAAGCCGTACCTGCCACAGATCGTCAGTACCATTCTTTGGCGTTTGAACAACAAGTCCGCTACTGTCCGTCAGCAAGCTGCAGATCTCATCTCGCGCATTGCTATGGTCATGAAGCAGTGTGGGGAGGATGCACTGATGGGCAAGCTTGGTATTGTACTCTACGAATACCTGGGTGAAGAATACCCAGAAGTGCTTGGTTCCATTCTTGGCGCTCTACGTTCCATTGTCACTGTTGTCGGTATCAACCAGATGCAACCACCTATTAGAGACCTTCTCCCTCGCCTTACACCTATTCTGCGGAATCGTCATGAGAAGGTCCAAGAAAACACCATCGACCTGGTCGGTCGTATTGCAGACCGTGGTCCCGAATCCGTCAATGCTCGGGAGTGGATGCGTATCTGTTTCGAGCTGCTTGACATGTTGAAGGCACATAAGAAGGGTATCCGTCGTGCGGCAAACAACACCTTCGGTTTCATCGCCAAGGCAATTGGCCCCCAGGATGTTCTGGCAACGTTGCTCAACAACCTGCGTGTGCAGGAGCGTCAGTCCCGTGTTTGCACTGCCGTCGCTATCGGTATCGTAGCCGAAACTTGCGCCCCATTCACGGTCCTTCCCGCCCTGATGAACGAATACCGCGTACCTGAACTAAACGTCCAGAATGGTGTTTTGAAGGCTATGTCCTTCTTGTTCGAGTACATTGGCGAGATGGCCAAGGACTACGTTTATGCTGTCACGCCCCTTCTGGAGGATGCTCTCATCGATAGGGATCAGGTGCATCGACAGACCGCCGCCAGTGTTGTCAAGCACATTGCTCTGGGTGTGGTCGGTCTTGGGTGTGAAGACGCAATGGTCCACCTTCTCAACTTAGTATTCCCCAACATTTTCGAAACAAGTCCTCACGTTATTGACCGTGTGATCGAAGCCATCGACGCTATCCGCATGGCCGTCGGCACGGGAGTGGTCATGAACTACGTCTGGGCAGGCCTGTTCCACCCTGCACGCAAAGTTCGTGTACCATACTGGCGGCTTTACAACGATGCTTATGTGCAAAGCGCGGATGCAATGATTCCTTATTATCCTACCTTGGGAGATGACGCCTTGGAGAGGCATGAATTGTCCATCATAGTATAAACAAAAGCGATCTTCCCGTTCATTCATGTATTCATTTCACCATTTTGCTGTTACATTTTTATCATTATTATTTTTTTTTGCTGGCATATGGGCCTGTTTAATCGCGCACGGTGTTATTGATGGCGGTATTGGCGTGTATTTGTTCTTGTGGAGCAAGATATCAGATATACTATAGTAGCAAATGACGTTGTTCTTGTCAGTCGTCGAGATCATCGGAACTTTACTGTAAACGTAGATTTAGTGTTCGGACATCCGATTTTGATCTCATTGTTCCCCCGCAGTTTCGCGGATCTTCGGCGAAGCTCCGCAGCCACTCAACTCTATATACCTAATAACGATGCGAGGACAATCATTCCTAGCCCATCTCGACTAACACCAGTAACAATGTCCCTCTCTTCATACTGCGATGTACTCGTCGTTGGAGGCGGAAATGCCGGCTTCTGCGCCGCCATATCGGCAGCCCAGTCCGGTGCCAAAAAGGTAGTCATCATCGATAAATGCCCAGAAGAATGGGCAGGAGGCAATTCATACTTCACCGCGGGCGCTTTTCGAACTGTCCATGGGGGTCTGGAAGACCTCCTCCCAATCGTGAACAACGTCGACGCAGCCACCGCACAGAAAATCGATCTGAGCCCGTACACGGCGGCAGACTTCACAGGCGACATGGAGCGTGTAACAGGCAAGAGGACCGATCGTGACCTCTGCCAGGCCCTCATTGAGGACTCAAACGCAACCATCCAGTGGTTAGCAGAGACAGGAGTGCGCTTCCAGCTTTCCTTCAATCGGCAAGCATACGAGGTCGACGGCCGGATCAAATTCTGGGGAGGTTTAGTCCTCAAGACTCAGAATGGAGGCAAAGGCCTCATACAAAGCCACCTTCGAACTGCCCAGAATCTCGGCATCGACGTTTTCTTCTCGACAGCCCTAGTGAAACTCCTCGCAGATCCCTACACCCAAGCCATAACATCAGCCATGGTCGTGCACAACGGCAAACAGACTCAAATCCTCACAAAAGCCATCATCCTCGCAGCAGGCGGTTTCGAAGCTAACCCGCGCATGCGCGCCCAATTCCTGGGCCCTCACTGGGACGCAGCTCTCGTCCGCGGCACGCCCTACAACTCAGGCGACTGCCTCGAGATCGCCATCCGCGACACATCAGCTAAACAAGCCGGCAACTGGTCTGGCTGCCACTGCGTAGCATGGGATGCTAACGCCCCGCCCAACAAAGGCGACCGCGAGGTCTCGAACGAGTTCACCAAATCTGGCTATCCGCTGGGTATAATGCTCAACCGGCAGGGATCACGATTCGTAGACGAGGGCTCCGATCTACGCAACTACACCTACGCCAAGATCGGGCGGGAGATCCTGCACCAGCCGGGTCACGTTGCGTTCCAGGTGTGGGACTCGCGGACGATCTCCTGGCTGAGGAAGGAGGAGTATCGGGCTGAGGTGGTGGAGCATATCACTGCGGTGTCGATAGCGGAGCTGGCTGAGAAGTGCGCGGCAGGACATGGGCTGGAAGATAAGCGGCGGTTTGAGCGGACGATTGAGGAGTTTAACCGGGCTGTTTATGAGCGGCAGCGGTTGGAGCCTGTGTTGCAATGGGATCCGGCTGTGAAGGATGGTCTCTCGACTCAGTCTGAGACGGGGGGTCTTGACGTTCCTAAGTCTAATTGGGCGTTGCCTGTTGATCGGCCTCCGTTTTTGGCTGTTAAGGTCAGCGCCGGTATCACTTTTACGTTTGGTGGGTTGGCGGTTGATCCGGAGACGGCTGCTATTGTCTCGTCTACGACGGATCGGGAGGTCCCTGGGTTGTATTGCGTTGGGGAGATGCTTGGAGGTCTGTTTTTTGATAATTACCCCGGGGGTAGTGGATTGACGTCGGGGGCAGTTTTTGGACGACGGGCAGGACGGGCTGCTGCGAAAGCTTCTGCAGGAGCTGTGTGATAATTTGTTCTGTGCTCTATAGAAGTGAGATTTAGATCGGTTCACGTCAGGTCCCGCCTGAAGCGTTTGGTGGTACCGATTGTTCTATTTGTCCTTAGATATTCTTGTCGAAAATGACCGCCAGACCACAAAAGTGTCCAGACTCTAGAAGAGTCATATGCGGGAATATTCCGGTAGGATTCTGGTTGGCAGATATGTCGCTGGACAGGTAGCTCCAGGACAATTATCATATGTGAAGCCGTCAGAAGTCCTCGTTATTACCTCCGTTAATGACAACATTGTCATTACTCCCAACTAGTAGTTTACTTTGCATTAGCATAGTTGAAAATCGACCTTTCCAGCGTATATAGCCCAAACATAGATCTCTTTCCCATTTCCACACCCGCTACAAACGATACCGAAACCCCACAGTCTTCCAATCAGTCACATCCTCATAATCCTCCGGCCTCAGCTCAACAGCCCTCACCAAGTCACCAACATCACCCCGATCCGCCCGACTATCCTCAACCACCTTCCCCCCAACGA
>MBFL02000523.1:0-19453 GCA_001696595.2 Aspergillus hancockii | reverse complement strand
CCCCCCCCCTCCTCGAGCTTAGTATCTACTCCGTGAAGGACGCTGCGAGTCATACTGCATCTCAACCTGCGAGTCATACCACTGCTCATTCCTCAAAGGCCGCGGGTCACGCTGCGATTGACGCCGTGAAGACCGCGAACTGTGCTGCGAGCTAGAATACGATAGCTTCGAATCACCATCATATTGAGAGCTCCCTCCCATACCCATCAAGCGATCGCCTCCACCTCTGCCCCCAGTAGTTGCCGGCAGGTTATTAGCCCCGGAGGCCATAGCGTGATTGTTAGATGCTTCTTTAGCTTCCTTATAGAGCTTGTGAGCGACTGATAGAGTGCGAGAAGGCGCGACGCAACGTTCTACAAAGGTTTTCTTGTTTTCAGGGCGATCTTCGCGGTGCGGGGTTAATTGGGGCGCGAGCTGTGAGCCTCGGGAGGAGTGGGAGGAGTGGGATAAGTGGGAGGATTGGGATAAGTGGGAGCGGGAGCTTGTTGAGGTTCTTGGGGCTTGGCTTCCTCTGTAGCTTTGGGAGCGGGTGTCAACGGGCGGGGGGGCAAGGTGGGCGTTGCTCGCGGCGTGTCTGCTGTGGGTGGAGTGCCTTTCTTGGCTTTCTCGGAGGGATGCTCGGCTGGGGTGAGAGGAGGCGGTGTTTGGGTGGTCGTAGTGGGCGTTGTTTGGGTTGTTGTTGTTGTTGTCGTAGACGGTTTTTGAGCCGCCGCCTGTGCGAACTTCGCAGTCGGCGTTGGAGTTTACGGTTATGCGGACCAGCACTCGAGACATGGTGGTGTTTGGGGTGTGGGATAGATGGGTTGTGGTAGTTACTTTTATATGTTTGTGGTGGTAGGCTTACTAGGTGGTGGTTGTGCAAATGGAGACAGGATAGAACAAAGACGTCTGTAAAGAGTTGCATGGCGTCAGATGGTATTATCCCATTGATTCTGTTCTGTTTTGTGAACAATGTTGGTTGTTTTTCTTTGCCAGGTCAAAGAAGCTTGTCTATACCGTACCGCTTTATCCACGGAGCATCCTAGAACTGCAACAAGATGTAAGTGGCATTTGTGCACAGAAGACGAGTCTAGATCTCCCAGGCACATAGGGCGTCTTTATAGCCTTAGCAGCTGCTGGACAGTGCTTTCTTTTGTGTCTCATGGCTCCTTCCCCCATGGTTCACGACTACTGCTTGGCAAGGCTGCACAAAGTCGGCACGAGTCGAAGCAGGAACCTTGTCCTAACTTGCAAGGGTTTCTTAACCATGGCATCGGGCTATACCTTCTCCAGTATAGTACTAACTAAACCGAGAAACTCTGCAGTCACCCGGTCTCCACCCCTAATGTTGAGGCTGGGACCTCAAGCAACCATGCAAGACATGATAACTCCACCTTTCTCATGTGTTGAGAACTCTCCTAGGAATATGACTATTTGTATGAAGCTAGGTAGTGTTCACGGTAGTAAAAAAATTATTAGATTCGCAATCGAACTGAAAAGGATCAGCAATATAGCGCCACTATACTAGGAGGTTCAGTAATTTCAGCCATTAACCATAACAGCCACCAGTGGGAGGCCCAACATCATCCTCAGCATACAATCAATTGGCTACGAGAAAACCTAACTGCGGAACTAGAACGGAAATGAGTTGAGCCACTGGTCATACATCCAAGACATCGTCCAGTTAATTTCACACAAAATCTTGCCATACCGTCCATCGTACACAGTCGCCGCTCATATATAAATTAGGTATTAGAAGACCAGCCTTGGCCAGATGATCTCAGACGCGCTGTTGGTAATATCAGCAGATGCCGCGTGGGTATCAAGCAGAAGGATAAAAACAAAATTTCCAAAACCTGCTCCGGAGCTGACTTGGTACTCGACCAGAACATTATTTCAGACGCATGGGGATTCAAAAAGAGTGACAGTCTAGTAGTAAATCTTCTCCTCGTAGACAGGAGGGACACCCTTGTCCTCATCCCAGTGAATATGATTCTTCTCGTCCAACCACGCATCCTCGTCGGTGATTGGGATCACCCGCGAGGTGTGCTTAATAGCCTGCGCACTTACTCCCATCTCATCACGGGGAATCCAGAGGAGAGGTAGTTGAGAGGTGATGGAAGGGTGGAAATAAGCGTCACGTTCAACTTCAGGAGAATAACTAGTAGAGGCGGCGCCGTTGGAGACGAGACGTCGCAACTGTGTGTAGCCACTGTACTTGTCGGGGCGCAGATATTTACTGAGGAAGTTTGCTTTTGGCTCCGGGGCCATGCCAGTCAAGCCTCTCTCGGCGGAGTCAACGTTGGTCACCCCATTGCCGACAGCCTCCTCCTTGGTAGCACCGCTTGCGCCGACACCATCGGAGTGTTCGCCGGTAGATGGACCAAGCTCGCCTTTCTCGCGGGTGAGAAGGGCTTCTTCCTCGGCTTCCAAGTTCTTCGGGAGGTAATTGATGAGAGGATCAAGCGCTTGGTTGAGGGAAACATGGTAGATAACCATAAAGATGAGGAAAATGATCATGAGCACCAGAGGACCAAGTGCAATTCGGTCGGCGCCTGTTGCAATGGCAAACAGACCAATGAGGCAGACATTGAGCAGATAGCAGCCAACCGTGATATGCTGCAAGGCGCGAACATAGCATTTGCCCTGGGTATCGATGTCTGCATTGGACACATACAACATGTTGTACCGATAAGCGAAGTAGAACAGGTACAGACCAATGGTCGCGAACCCGAGCACCAATGGGGCAATGCAAGAGTAGGTTATGGCTATACATGAACAAGCGTAATTAGTCACATTGAAAAGAAATGAAACAGGCAGCGGGCAGAAATCATACCAATGACTACCAAAAAGGTGAACGCAGGGTACACGGTTCCCCAGCCCAGACCAGAAAGCGATGACCACCGAGTGTACATCTTGCGGGGAGTATTGTCCAAGAATTTTCCGAGAATCTTGCCAATAATCAAGCCGGAGATCTGGAGAAGTGCACCAGCGCTGAAGGACAAGCCCTGCAAGATAATGTAAGAGATGTAGAAATTGGAGGCGGTCGGAATCTTGTTGGCCAGGAGTTGCGCGGCGGAGGTCGGCTGGTTGATGATATCCGAAACCACACTA
The DNA here is from genome assembly GCA_001696595.2 of Aspergillus hancockii. Lineage (NCBI taxonomy): Eukaryota > Fungi > Ascomycota > Eurotiomycetes > Eurotiales > Aspergillaceae > Aspergillus > Aspergillus hancockii. Next base: position 16,360 of record MBFL02000523.1, on the reverse strand, counting down.
GAAGCGGACGACGCAAGAGTAACAACCAAGAACACTTGGACTACCTGGAATGCGAAGTAAAAGTTCTGGGTGGTAAGTTCGACAGCCGCGGCACTGGGAGCACCTCCGAGCTTCGCCATCACTAAAGGATAGATGAGCAGCCGTTCCAAAGGAAGCGTTCAGTTGAATTCAACTCACATCGTAGAATGATCGGTAGCAGAGCCATCAGTACAGACATCAGAATGGTAGGAAGAAGACCGGTGATGACACCCCTGATCCAACTTGGGACGTGGTTGATGAAGCCCAGGAACGGAACCTTTTCGGTCAAGAAAGTGATGTTGGAGATGGAACCCACCACGGCCGTGGGGATTGCCCAGAAAACAATCAGAGCAACAACGAAGGCAACAGTTCCAAAGTAGCGAATGACACGCTCCCACCACTTGATACGCAAGTTGGACCAGATAACCTGAGTCGGCTCCAGGCCGATATACCGGGGTGCCATGTGCAGAGGCAGGTTGTGGGCCACTGTGGTCACATATTAGCCGTTAAGTTGAAGGGTCTAAAAAAATATCTATCATCCATGAAACATACCGGACTGAAAAGCGGCTTGAGCATCTGCCTGATGATAAAATTCCACGAAGACGGAAGAAACCAGCTTTGCGTCGCCGGCTCGGTGCTTAGCCTGCAGCTCCTCAATCTCAGGGTTCAGGCGCTCAATCTCGGCCCTGGCCCAATTGATCGTATCAACCTTCTTTCCAATGATCATCTTGAGCCTATGAGTCGGTCTCTCGGATGGTTTGACCCAGCGGGCGGCAACAGAACCAGACTCGTCACTAGGTTCTTCGGTCGACGCAACGGGGCCGTCTTCGACATGGCCCTGTTTCTTCAGGGCCTTGAGGCGGGCACCGTTTGCGAGAGTGATGAGCTTCGTCTCCGCAGCCTCGAGCTTCATGGCGGCACTGTCACGTTCCTTCACCAAATCCTCCAACTTGGACGTATCGGTCGCGACCCAAACATTCTTCACCTTTTCCAGTCCAAACATTCTGCGAATCTTGTCACGGTTGAGATAGTCCTCCGTGACTGCGGTAAAAAGCACGGTCCGCGACGAAAGCCGGCTGGCATAGGCGGGAGAAAGGGCGTACGCCTGGCGCAGATTGATATAGAAGATACTCTCGCGAGTGACCGTGTACATAACGAACCCTGTCAAGACCAGATTGTAAGACTAGGTGAATGAGATGTCCAGAAATGTTGGGCAGGTCCTTACCAAGGAAGAGCCATGCCACAAAAGTGTGAGCAAAATACCGGGCGTACTTTGATTTTTCAATATTGGACATGCTCAGGATATTCAATTCCGTATTGCCCCCACCGCCGGTTGCATTGATGGGAAACAGGATGGGGAAGGTTATGCACGCGCCGACAAAACATATCATGGAAACCATTTTTAGAAAGCGAAGCAGTAAGTAAGCGTCCATCGAATGGTGTTGCAGGACATATTCATCCGGCAACTTGTACATATCCCGGATCCAACCCCATGGACTGCGAGTAGACGAGGGGGGGGTGCGTTCCCAGGGTTGCAAAACTCCCAGGTATGTCCGGGGCATGTACATCCGGCGCTGACTGCGTCGAAGGATTATGAAGACCGCAACCATTGCGACAGCTACCACCAAGGCGGGAATGAGAGTGGTGACGAGCGCCGATGCCGTGGGCGGAGTCTCGCTTGGGTTATCATCCTGAGGATTGTTAGATGCGCCATTCTCAACTACCACACTGGAAGCGAGGAGTATAGCTCGCTGAACAATCTCAACTCACAGCCCGTCGGACTAGGTGATGAAGGCCCCCCGGGCCAACATCGAAAAGAACCATTGCGGCCGCGTCCGAGTACCCTCTGCTGTGTTCTTCTAGAATTTCCTAAAGCGATGTGTACCCGAACGATTTGGCGGCTGGAACGATGCGACGAGAAGTGCAGACCGACACAGATTTTGAACGCGATCGGGTCAACGGTTCAGATCGGTCGGTAAGGAGAGATAAGGAGACGAGACTGAGAGAAACTAATGGGGAGGGGAAAAAATAAAAAAGGAGCGAAATGGGTCAAGATCGAGAAAGACGTAAAGTATAATGGATCAACCAAACAACAGGCCTGCTGGAGAGGTTAGGAAAGAATGATAGAACCAGAGAACCCAAAACAAGGGAACCCAAGCTCCAGGGAAAGAAAGAGAGGGGCAGGTTGCGATTTTTTTTTTTTAATTTTTTTTGTTTTCTTTTCGCTTCTCTTTTTATTTTATTTTATTATTTTTTAAGGGTAGATCCTTCGTCAGGAAACTTTAAGCTGAGATCGCATGCCAATTGAATTCCATTCCCAAGAATGGAAAAGAAGAAGACACTTACGTAGTGCCCTGAGCCGAAAAACTGCTTGTGGTACCTTGATGATGAGCTTACCGGGGAGTCGGTGGTCGACTAGCGATAGGAGTCGTGGGACCATCCCATCCGCCGTGGAGCACAAGCCAGTCAGATCCCTACCCAGGGAGGAGTGAAACATGGATCTGAGATGCGATCTTCTTAGGCCAGCGGGATATCAGTGATCATTCAAAAGCCATGGAGAGAAACTCAACTTAGTTGGGTCCAACTCACGCGCTAATTTAAAATTGAATGAATGAACAAATCTTAGGGGGGAGCTAAATTAGTTAGTCGAGCCAGTCTGAGAAGCTCTAGATGGCCACAATTTCAGCCACGCTTTTTCAGAAAAGGATTCGGACTCTTCAAAGAGGAGCATGGAAGAAGAATCAATTGATTTTATTCCTGTGGGGTCAGGCGCTGAGCGTGAAGATCAACAAACAATCAGGCCATAACTGCCTATAGTAGATAGTCTAGACGGATGATGCTATCATGCATCATGTCGCCAGGCAAACAGAAACCGAAACCGAGAGTCAGGAAAGCTAAACTGGTTGAGAGCGATGTAAAGTGGGTGACTTCGATTTGCTTTTCAAGAATCAATAGATCGGAATTAGCGTAAGGTAACATTCTCCCTGTAATTCAGCCGTACGACCACGTTTGCAGCGTGGCAAATTCACATGACTCGTCACGCTTCCCTAGGAACAACCCCATTACCCAACAGTACATCCATGGGTACATTAAACTATAGCCGAATCAACGTTACGTATGTTTGTACTTTACACGTACCTAGGAACCAGAGTCGGTTCCTGTACCTTTAGGTATCCCTGTCTTCCCACGTAATTTCTAATTATCTTGGCGGCCAAGACGGTCTAATACTGTGCCAACAGGCCCGTTTTAGAATACCAGTCTGGATGAGGTAATCCGATAGCGTAATGTAAGATCCAATGAAGAACAAGATATCCAGTTGATATTGAAAAGTCTTGGTGTTCGATACAGGCAGTGTGATAAGCGCTTGTTCAATTGACAATTGATCTAGGGCCAAGATTTTAGAAACTTCGTGGGAAGACGGGGTACTGTACCGGTATGTACCCTCTAACCCTAGCTCTCAAGACGGGGTCACCGACGGTGGTAGAGTCCTGTAAATTAAGTACCTTCATGGTATGGACATATGAAACCGCTGCAGCAGTTCCTCAGTACGACGGAGTACTAGCCTGTACTCCGTAGTGGTACCTTTTTCCGAAACACTTCCCAAGGGGCTTGCAAAGCCACACAACTACCCGTTGTTAGCTACCTACTCCGTGCAGGAGTTCTGTGTAGTAATCCATCTCTTCAAAAGTCCGAAATCCATGGATATGTGGCGAGTGACTTAGGTCTTTGCCTGGTCTGAGCGTACCAGCCACCCAGCTCTTGATCGGCAATCCTCCCGTGTCCGTCCTCAGCACCAGCCACAACTGAAACTCTACAATCATGAAGTCATCCCTCCGACCGAACATGCCCGTCCACCGTTTCGGAGTATCACAAAACAAGTGGCCTTGGGTGCATACTTCTGGTTCCAATGATCAAGTATACAATAGATGGAACTACACACAATAAAAACCCATCACTCATCCTCGAAAAGTTCCCCCATCGCACATCTCCGACTGAACCATAAATTAGCTCGCCATGGATACATAAAACAGATACAGACCACCTAGCAAATAAATTTGCTTCACTGCACCATGCTCCACGCTCCATAAAAATCCATGACGCTTACACGTTTCTTGTGAACTTTGTTCGCTCCACTACTCCATACCCTTATCTGGCTAGCTATCATTCCTCTTATGGGTCATTAATCTGGTACCGATTGGTCAAGCCACAACACACCTTACGAGCTTCCCGAGAAGGTTGGCGTCAAACGTCATTTGCTACAGCCACATGATTTTAGGTGGTGGTAAATCATCGTGATATCACCTTTCTGATACAGGCCTTGGAAGTATCCTGCTTAGAAGATGCTTGCAGGAGTGGTGGTTTCTTGGTATGGATGGGGTCGTAAAGATTTTTGATGTACTGTAGAGAGTGGAGTGTGAATTGTGGGTACTTTAGGTTGATGGACTTGGTACCTTCTATAGAAGGTAGGAGCTTACGATATATTGGGTCTGATGTTGGTCAAGACATCACTATGCCATCCGGTTTATACCTCTCTAAAGTACCTTAGAGAAGTGCAATGGGTGGGTCTTCTGTCACAAACGGGGAGCTCAGTTGCCCATCAACGTCGGTGCTGGTATAAACAGCGGAGATAGCTGTCTCTTCATCAATTTGACCTCTTCTTACATCAAACTTGGTTGCAGTGCCGTGCAGGTCCTCGGAAGGAGGCTTAAACAAGGAACAACATTTTCACTGTTTGATGCATATACAGGGATATCGGTGATTTTTGTCTGTTGCAATAGAATCGAGTTGGTGCTGGGTAGCGAATAGGTTTGCATACACTAATATATGTTGTATGGATATTAGGTCCATGTGGTTGAGAGGTGAGAGGCAGTTGGACACCTAGCATTTATCTGTGGTAGTGAATGCAGGAAGTAATAACCCAATGAGTCATGGACCCAAGACCGAATGGGCCTACGGCTGCCTGCAAGCAGTGGAGGTGTTGTCAAAGTCTGAGACAAGGTCAAAAAAGGCATATGTACGTGAGCAAAATAGAGGCCCACTCTCGGGGCAGCTCAAGGCTCTACCAGAATATCTGGCATAGAAATAGACAATTCTTTCTTGAATAAGTCGACCCCCCGCACCGGTGGGGTGAGCATCAGAAAACTCAAGAGAATCTCATTGAAGTGGAACTGCAGGTCTGTACGGAGCTGCTTGTGCATCTTCAACAGCTCGCCCGTCGACCAGCTTCGTTCGGGTTCCTGTAAATCGGAATCGTATGGTTCTTGTAATAGCAGCCAGACGAAGGTCTCGGACGCGGGATACCGGTCGAGTTCATGTTCTTTCGCTATCGTGTGTAGGCAATCGAGATACCGGCACGTTTTGCTGGGGGAACCCTGGAAATCCCAAAGTGCCGCTGTGATATACATCAAAGCTGAAGTGCGACTTATTTCCTGGGTTGGCGAAGTCTGTACAACGTATATGCGGGAATCCTGCGGAATTTGGGAAGGATGAGGTCCGCTCGATAGCAAAGGGGAATAGAGGACTGTCCATTTTGAATGCAGAGCGACGTTGAGGAACGGATGATAAATATGCAACCGTGTTGTGCTCAAGCATCAATTCTTCCGCTCCACGAAGGAATGTGACCAGCCACTGCTGGCCATCTTCGGGAACTACGGGGTGGAGCGGCGTGATCATATATTGCACATAATGCAAGAAAGTTTCAGCAAGACGGTTAGATCCGCCACTTGAACGAAGAATCTGGACGGCTTGGTCCGCATAGCGTATCGCTTGCTGTTTGATGCCAAATCGGTCTTCGTGTATTGCCATCCCCGACAAAGCCCAAGCTAGGTCATCAGTGTCGATCTTCATGGCACCTCTCATAACTTCTTCAATGCCCTTTTTGGCTTGCCCTAAGTGCAGTTCAACCTCAGAGCTAGTTCCTAAATTCTGTACCTGCGCCTTTAAACGAGCAGAATATGAGAGAATGGTTGTTTGAAAACACAACGGATGGCCCAGACGCCCGAAAGACCTGTTCTTTGATGAGTCTATTCTGACCTGACCAGTATGACAATCGGTTTGTCCAAAAATCCACTAGCTCAAAGTCTTCTCTAGTGCACAGTACAGGTAAGCTGTTGAAAGGATCTTTTGGGGAAGCATCGAGTATAGTGACCGGCGACACAGGGGAGCTCCCAGGTTGTAGTTCGACTTGCGACTGAGAGTCCCGGTAATGTTAGTAAAGCGATGATGGACGTGTATCTCAAGCGATAACAATGAGGCAAATCTATGGACTATCCCGTGTAGAAGGAAGCAAGTTTCACGTACCGAGGAGCTGCTAGCCTCTTTGGCCGGTTTTTCGTATTTGATAAATTCACTATCTTCGCCGCTTATCAACAGCTTCTGCTGCCAAGAAAGATAGTAAGGAGGTCGGTTGCCCTTTCTATCACTGTTGCTTCGAGGATATGAATGTTTCAGTTGTTTTCGCTTTTCTTGCACGTGGTGGCGCATAACATGTGCCCGCTTTTCCCGGGACGACGAGTTCGAGTCAACAAAATAAAAAAGCCGATTCTTGGAAGAAGCGTCTTCTGAGGTGATTATATCCATTCGCCTTTTGGCCATCGCTGGGCGTTGGGAATCATATCCAGGAGGTCCTGATGAGAAGGTTTCGTCAGTTCATGGGGTGACGGAGAAACAAGAAGGAATAAATGTGCCACCTTGCTGGTCTGGTTCGGAAGAGATGCTTTGCTGCCCTAAGCTTGGATCGGAATGCGACAAGCTGATCAAAGGATGCCTGCTCACGGACATTGCGAACTGCTTTAGTGGTCGGGGACTTAGCTCGGGCAATCTGACTGACGGAACGAGGGCCACGCTCCTTAAAGGTGCATGCCGTACCAGACGTTTCACCAGATTGCCCTTACGGAATGAACCAATTCGCCGAAGGGAATCATTGTAGGAGTTCGACTTGGAGAAAAAATGACGGTTCGGGATGCGCGGAGGTCGGTCATGGTCGTGCTTATCGACCGACAGCGTACAATGACTTCGGCTTCCCTATTTTACTCACTAGGGACGAGAGCAGAAGATAGTGGGGTTATTCACAAGTACCACGTCTCATTGGTGCAATTCTGAAAGTTAAGTGTCCGACAGACTTTATTCATTGGCTCTAGGGAGCTCTGCTATACAAAGATCCTTATAGCCATTCCCATTGGTAGCAGACGCAGAAGCCAGGGAATCGAGCCCTTTGATCAAGCCGTTGTTGGCAACTGGGCTGGAGATCCGCTGTGGACGTTAACCCTGAATAGCTTAGTCTGATCACTGTTACTAACTGATCTAATGATCCGCCTTGGATTCCCCTGCCCAATCTGGTAAAACGGTGCATTCTAGTGGATGACATAATCAATCAAGGGGATATTAAAAAGCACTTAACGCGTCGGAATGTAACAATATTTGTCCGACGCGTTCGCGTTAACCACGCGTATTCTGCAAGAAAGAAAGTTATTGCTGTTGCTGCAAACCACACACAAGACTTGCCAGGGCAACTTGTTGATGCTAACCCACCAATTCTTCAACACCAGACATTACACTAACAACTCACCAGCCCAATCGAGGAAATAAGGATTCGCCGGGCCCTTTCACCACTTCTATATTGCGGCCGTAATCTGGCTGCTTCTCACACACCATGTCGTCCCTTTTCGACGCCGTCCTCCAGTCCGAGTTGGGCTCGACGGCCGGCTCTCGCGACCATCGTATTCATTCAGACCAACTTCCAAGCTCTCGCCCACACCCGCCGTCAGAAAGCAATGGTCCAATGAGTGATATCCATGCATTTCCAGACGATCAAGTCGTGGAATCGAATGCCTCGACCGTAAGCCGACTGCGGAATCCATATGTCAAAGGACCTCCCCCCTTGGTCGATGTAGCGGGCGAAAAGGTGCAGCAGGCTTTTGAGGAATTGCTAGAGACTTACATGGAGGATCAAACATGGTCTGCGCCACCGCCTTCTTCGGAGATCCTTAGTGACAAATATTACATTGCGCAAATCAAGGGCATGGCGAAATTTGGGCTTTCCACACTCTATGTGGACTTCACCCATTTGACATCAATGGATAACCCAATTCTGGCAGACACTATTGCCAATCAATTCTACCGATTCCATCCCTTCCTCACCAAGGCGTTACATAGTTTGGTCGCCAAATATGAACCCGATTTTTATGCCTCCCATCGCAAAGTTGACAGTGTGACCTCCGAGGCTGGCACGTCTATGATGGCTGGCAATTCCAGTGTGGCTGTGTCTGAGCAACATGAAATGGGAGAATACACCCGCGAGAAGACACGTCATCAGCAGACAGATAAACTATTCTCCTTGGCTTTCTACAACCTACCCCTTGTCTCCCGTCTGCGTCAACTTCGAACCTCCCAGATTGGAAAGCTGCTTTCTATCTCTGGAACTGTCACGCGGACGTCAGAAATTCGCCCGGAGCTGTCTTTGGGTACTTTCATCTGTGAAAACTGTAAAACAGTTTGTCCGGATGTTGAACAGACTTTCAAGTACACGGAACCTTCGGAGTGTCCGAACAAACCTTGTGGAAACCGTTCGGGATGGCGCCTAGATATCGGAAAGAGCACTTTCGTCGATTGGCAGAAAGTGAAACTGCAGGAGTCTTCGCATGAGATCCCTACAGGTAGCATGCCCCGGACAATGGATGTGATTCTACGTGGTGAAATGGTCGATCGTGCCAAGGCTGGTGAGCGGTGCATCTTCACTGGCACTTTGATTGTTGTTCCAGACGTAAGCCAGCTAGGGCTACCTGGTGTGCGACCAGAGGCAGTCCGTGATGACTCTTCATTCCGCGGCGGAGATGTTGGCGGAGGAGGGCTTACTGGTCTCAAAGCTCTTGGTGCAAGGGATCTGACCTACCGCCTTGCCTTCCTCGCTAGTATGGTTACTCCGGACACGACAACTCCCGGCCAGCAAACCAATCAGCAATTGAATGGGCAGTCTCACAACATTCTTGCTTCCCTGAACCAAATCACCGAGCCTGTCGGTGATGAGGACAAAGCACAAGAGGCGTTTCTTCACACCTTGACTCCGTATGAGGTTGAGGACCTGAAAGCCCTCGTTCATTCTGACTACATCTATTCCCGACTAGTCGACTCGATTGCTCCAATGATCTATGGCCACCGCCAAATTAAGAAAGGCCTGCTCCTGCAACTAATTGGTGGAGTAAGCAAATCTACTGAGCAAGAGAACATGCAGCTTCGTGGCGATATCAACATTTGCATTGTCGGTGATCCTTCGACAAGCAAAAGTCAGTTCTTGAAGTAAGTTTGCCGATGCTCATTCTAAATTGAAGGGTCGCTCACCGTATATCTAGATACATTTGCTCTTTACATCCTCGTGCAGTCTACACAAGCGGAAAAGCCTCGTCAGCTGCTGGTTTGACTGCTTCGGTTGTGAAGGATGCCGAGACGGGTGAATTCACCATTGAGGCCGGTGCTCTGATGCTCGCTGTATGTATACCCCTTTTGGAATCTTTTGTGACTTCTTTTCATAGCTGACGGTGGACAGAACGGCGGTGGTATCTGTGCCATTGATGAATTCGACAAGATGGACATCAGTGATCAAGTTGCTATCCACGAAGCCATGGAGCAGCAGACCATCTCGATTGCAAAGGCTGGAATCCACACGACTCTCAATGCGCGTGCATCTATCCTTGCCGCAGCTAATCCCATTGGCGGCCGATACAACCCCAAGACCACGTTACGAGCTAATCTCAACTTCAGCGCTCCCATCATGAGTCGATTCGATTTGTTCTTTGTCATTCGGGATGACCCTAACGAAGCTGTGGATCGCAACTTGGCTGATCACATCGTGAACGTGCACATGAACCGTGACGAAGCTGTTCAACCAGAGCTCAGTACCGAGCAATTACAGCGCTACATTCGGTTTGCCCGGACATTCAAGCCGGTCTTCACTGACGAGGCCAAGGCTTTGTTAGTTGAGAAGTACAAGGAGCTTCGTGCGAATGACTCTCAAGGTGGCAACGGCCGGTCTTCATACCGTATCACCGTGCGCCAGCTTGAGTCTTTGGTCCGTCTTTCTGAAGCCGTTGCCAAGGCTAACTGTGTAGAGGAGATCGTCCCGAAATTCGTGCAAGAAGCGTATGACCTTCTCCGGCAGAGTATTGTTACCGTTGAGAAAGATGACGTTGAAGTCGATGACGATGACGAGCTTGCCAACACAAAGGGACGTGACGAGGATCATGAGATGGGCGATGGCGAGCGTGACCGCGAAGGCGATAGCCCTATGCGTGATGATGTGGAAGAGCAACAAGCACCAGCACCCTCGCGCCCCCGAACCAAGATCACATTCGATAAGTATATGAAGATCTTGAATCTTGTCGTGCGGCGAGTCAACGAAGACGAGTCCACCTCCGGCGAGGGAGTGGAACAGGAGGACCTTATAGTTTGGTACTTGGAACAGATCGAATCTGAGCTGGAGAACGAGGACGATCTGCAACGTGAACGTAGCCTGGCCGAGAAGGTCTTGAGGAGAATGGTCAAGGTTTGTCCCCTTTGTATCTCGCGTTCGCTGGTTCAATTGCATGGCTAATCATTGCTTTTTATCTCGAGCAGGACAACATCCTCATGCCTATTCGAGGAGAAGGCCTAGTGGATGCAGCAGATGCTGACCAAGGGGAATCCCACAGCATCGTTTACGTTCTGCATCCGAACTGTGCAATCGATGATATTGTGCTACCGGATCCCAACAAGCAGCGGTGATGGTAAAAAGCATATATAAATCGGAGTAATATTGATTACGAGTCATGAGGTGTGCGTTTGAAATGTTTCATTCGGGTTGGATGGGGATTTCTGTGGATATATCGGATTAGATTAATAGGTTCGGCGTGTACGGCTTTCTTTCCTCCCTCCAACCAATATGAAAATCGATGAAGTTCTATGAAAGCCTTGACTTACTTTCCTCACGCCTGTCTGACATTTTGGATGGCCTCAAGTCTTTTCTCTCTCCTCTCCCTCCCTAGTCCCACACCCAACACCCTTCCCCATCCCTCCTACTCTCCACATACCTCCTTGTATCATCAACCGTCTCCTGCCTCGAGTAGCCGTACTCTACTTCACATACCCGTCTCCAAGACCCCCATACAACCCTTGGGGTCATCATATTTCCACTTCTACTATACTACTCAGCCCATCTTCCCTGGGCTCACCTCTCCCATTCCACTTACATTCGGTCCTGTTACTTCTCTTATTTCTCTTACTTCTCCAATCGAAAGATCTCACTTCCCATACCATATCATATCTCATATCTCATCTGAACTACCCTACCGACTTCTACTAACCTAATCATTTACTGATCATATATCCTTACATACACCCTCTTCCAAGCACCTTCTCACCTTCCCCTCTTCCTTTCTCACTTCCTCCCCAACACCCATTCTATATCCAGATAACCTTACTCGCTCAACACTACGGTAAACCATGGACCCCTCCGAAGAACCCAAGTCCCCGCAGAGAACAAGCAGGCGCAAAGGCCGCATTTGCCAGGGGCATTTTAGCTCTCCAAAAGAACGCAGGAGAAGCTCCCTCAGCCACAGTGCCCTCCAGCTCACCAATAGGCCCCAATAAGCCCCACCACAATGAAAATGAGGCAGTGCAAAGCTCCTCCGCCACTCCTCAGCCACGGGTTGATACTGTGTTTCAACGCAGCCGCCTGATACGCAACACTCAGAGACCTCACAAACAGATTGGCCTTCCGGAACAAGCCTTTCTAGTCGTCTCCTAGGGGAGCTAGATGATGACCTGAACCCGCCCGAGGAATTTCTTCGGATGATTGCGGAGTTCAGTGGTAACGGCCACGGCGCTAGTGATCAGGTCTTACGAGATGGGAAAGATGTGGAGGGCGGTGAAGATCCTTTGTTTGTTTCTGGAGCTCAGGCTTCACCAGAGGTTCTTGGTGGAGGGGTGGCTGGTTCGTCGTCATCGGTGCCCGTTGTGAATGCGGAACTTGATCAGACTGTTTTGTCTGCGAACCAAGAAGGTTCAGAATAGCCCGAAGAGGTGCTTGAGTCTCTCAATAAGGATGATTTCTCAGAGTACGTCTGGTTTGATGTTTTGTAATTGTTTGACATGACTGATAGCTCCAGATTCGACGCCATCGAACTGTGGTTCAAGAAACTTGATAACCCCACTATTGAAGACACAGTGCGTTACGAAGCGGCCAAACTGCAGGAAGAAACAAGGCGAATGAGAGTTGCAAACCGAGGAGCTCTTGAGCTACAAGGTGACGATTTTATGGATGATGATCTCTTTGTTCCATTCGATTTCATTGAAGACAATTCTGAACCTGCAACAGAACCTACGGTCAAACAAAAGCCAACAAGGAAAAGAAAGAGGCAGAATAAAATCTCAGCAGAAGAGCAGAGAAAAAGCAAGCAACTTGGCCTTGACATTCTTCTTGGTCGAGTAGATAAGGGGAAAGGGAAAAAAGGCAAGGCGAGCGGAAGTGTGAGACCAAAGAAGAAGTCCAAAAAAAAGCAGGATGAGCCAGAATTTGATCTCAACGAACTCTTAGGCTCCACCATTATCGAAGATGCACAAGTCAGCTCCGCACTGCCAGCAGCCCCGGTTTTCAATGAGAAAAATAAACAAAAAGCATTACTCCAAGTAGTTGCTGGAATACCAACGGCAGAGTTGGAGCAAGCGAAATCTGACAGCGAGAAGATCTTGGAAGCAACAAGGAAATTCACCCGGGGTGCAAGGAGTGATGGGAAAAATGGCTGGAGAATCAAAAGCCTGAATACAAGTCTTCACAACTACCAGGTTTGTAGCTTGCCAGCCCATTACCTAAGAAGTGATTAACAGTTAGAAGAGCTCCAGGGTGCTGCTTTCATGGTAAACCATCTGCGCAGTGAAATTTTAAAGGGATAGGACCTATTCAGATAGCGGGACCGCGAGAATTCTTCACAACCGCCTTATGGAGGTCTGCTATGTGATACTATGGGGCATGGAAAGACTATTCAGGCTCTTGGTAAGTCTGCTCATAGCATTAAAGGGACTAAGGCTCGGAGAGTATCTCATATATATCTAGCTAATATGGTTGATGGACGACCTACGGATCCGGACGTGCCTATCACAACATTGATCGTCGTTCCATCACAGCTTGTCTCGCATTGGTATGTGCAAAGTGCCACATACCCTCTCAGAAGACTAACCTCCTTAGGATAAGCCGAATAGAGAAACACTGATGTGAACGCCATAGGTGAAGTCCTCATCTATAATGCAAGCTCAAGGCTTTTAACCCTCGACGTTCCCAAGAGCATCCAAAGGCACGGCATTGTGTACGTATAGCCTCATGAATGAGTCTACAGCATATGTGAGAGTAATTCATTGTATGCTAATTATCGAATAGTATAACTATGTACAACGAAGTTCGAAGATCCTATCCTCAATGTAACGCCCCAGGCTCGATTGCCGACAAAGAAAAACTAATGGAATGGTGGGACAAAACCTGGCAAGAGGAAGCGGGCCCACTACACAATGTCAAGTTCAGAAGGATTATCTTAGACGGTATGGATAAGCTAAGATTCTCAATAATCTACCCCGAACTAAGAGACATCCTCAAGAGGGCCATATAATCAAGAACTACCTTTCACAGATATCTATCGCGGTCAGAGCTCTAACTGGCCGTTTTAAATAGATTCTTGTAGAACACCGGTACATAAGTAGTATGCTTACCAAGAACAGCATCTCGATAGGCAGCCTACTGACCCTAGGAGCCATAATCGGATTGAAGAGTTCTATCCACTTTTTGAATTCCTCGGTATCCCTCGCACTGGGAACTATGACAATTTCGTGAAGTTGTACTGCAGGGTGAACATACTCCATCCTCTAGATGGTATTTAGTGACTAACCTTAGTGGACAGGACGAGGAAGCAAATAAACTTCTAGTGAATCTCCTTCGATCCTTCATGATGCGCCGAACGCATGCTAGTCGGCTTTTCTCGAGGCCTGTCATTAAATTGCCTAGCATTGAGATACGAATCGCTCGAATCGAATTCTGTGAAGCAGAAAGAGACAATTTACGAGGCAATTGTCGATGCATTCTTCGATATCATCAACGGTCTGTTAACAATATGTCATTGATGCCAAGGTTCCGTGCGTGTTCCTGATTTTTTTCCCTTATAGGATTCGCGAATTTGGAAAATCCGAGGCTCAGGCAGTACCGCTGTTTCCTAACCATGATATTGAAGCTGCGCATGTTCTCGAGTCATATACTCATAGATCAAGATATTTTGAGAAAGCTTCTTTCAGGATCTTTAATCCGGGAACTTATCCAGATCTCAAAGGGCGACAGGTGTCTTAAAAATCTATCCTACAGATTAACACAATGGATCCGAGCATTGAGTAAAAGAGATCACGTTTTCTGCGAACCCACGACCTACAGTTGATACATAGCTTCTTGTTGGTGAGCTTTTCGGCGATCAAGAAGAGCTTGTCAACCAATACTATGTTAATATGTCAATGCTTCACGAGACGGAAGATTGGTCTGAGCGGTTGAACAGAGGCAACTGCCCTAAGTGCGAGTTAATGCCGAAACCAGAGAATCAGGTGATCACATCCTGCAAGCATATGTATTGTGGGGGTTGCTACTACTCTCTTTCAATTGCGGGTGAGCCCTTGCAGCGGATCTGCTCGAAGTGCAATTCGGGGATCGAAGCAGCCGCGCGATGTTATCTCCCGGAGGAAGAGACGATTGGCAAGTCGCCTCCTAACTTGACAGAGGCGACTTTGACAGACCCGTCAAAGAAGCAGTCGCCGAAGAAGAAGAGAAAGAAGAACGTAAAGAAGAAGCAAGGGGCTGGTTTTTATGAAGTTGTCGCGCCAAGTAGAGTTGAAGATGAGGATGAGCCGGATGATGACGAAGAGGTGGACTGAATCACAGTGGCCGGCCCATACATGTCTAGCGCTAAGATGACCAAAGTCCAAAAGATCATCGCCAGCTGGATTAATGGCAATCCGGACGTGAAGATAGTGGTTTTTACTCAATTTATCAACTGCGTTCGACTGCTCTCGGCCATGTGCTATAATCAGAAATGGGGTTCCACCTGCGTAAGTTATAGCCGTCCTAGTGCTATAGAAAGGATCTACTAACCATGCATTCATACATGCAGTTGACAGGTAAAACGTCATTAATAGCTCGTAACCAGAGCATGGAGAAATTCAGAGATGACAAAGACGTTTACATATTGATCGCTAGCCTCAAGGCCGGCGGAATTGGGCTCGACATGTCAATGGCAACCAAGT
Organism: Aspergillus hancockii; assembly: GCA_001696595.2. Classification (NCBI taxonomy): domain Eukaryota; kingdom Fungi; phylum Ascomycota; class Eurotiomycetes; order Eurotiales; family Aspergillaceae; genus Aspergillus; species Aspergillus hancockii. Next base: position 1,045 of record MBFL02000523.1, on the reverse strand, counting down.
GCATCCTTGTCGATCTTTGGTGGAACGAGACAATTCAAGAACAGGCAAGTACTCAAACCTTTTATATTCTCGGGTCTTTGATCCTCATCTAACCTCGATACTAGGCCTTCTGTCGCCTTTTCAGGATCGGACAGACTCAAAATGTCGAGGTCGTCAAGATGGTCATCGAGGAATCAATTGACGAGTACTTACTGAGGATGCAGACCCGTAAAACGGTTGAGATCACCAGTACTATGGGGGATGAGATACTGAAGAAACGGGATTCGATCGTTAAGGTTCTGCAGATGTTTGGCGGAACGGTCAACGAAGACGCAATGGGCGTCCTTTCCGTTCAGCGCAATCGTACCACCCAGGTCTAGCCGCTTTTTGGCATACTTCAAAAGTGAGGTGTTTTTCTAGGATCGATCTTCGCTTATCTATCACGTTGCTTGGTAATTATCAGTCTTGCTTTTGGGTTTTACTTGTGATTGGTTTTCTGATATTTACATTGGGCATCTATCTTGAGGTGCATTGGGCGTTTGCATGACTTTTCTATGGTTAACGATTCTCGATTTTTTCGATTGCATTTTTGGCTTCAAATCCCCAGGTTTACCTTCATCGTTGATCTCAAGTTATTGACTCTGCATTGTTTATCATTTGATCTTCATGAAATATTCAGTCATTAGCTCTGATCCTTAGGTAGACCGAAGGACATACATAGCCCCTAATGAAGACTAGTCTCAATATGCAAGTGATATCGGTAGCACAAACGCATTATGACAACCAAAGTCCGCATCCGCTATGATCCAGCATCGTAGCTTCTTACTCCAGCTCCAGCTCCTTATCACTATCAAATTCATCCCATAAACATTACCTCGTAATAACGAGTAACAACCCACAAAGAACCTCCATGCTCAATATAAGTACAGCCCTCATCCCCTCTCAAAAGATCACACCCATCAAGAAACCCATACACATCGGCATCACCACCATCACCATCATTACCATCCACTCAGCCACTCACTCAGTCAATCTAGCCGCACCCCCCTAGTAACCCCCCACAAAC
>MBFL02000522.1:0-19715 GCA_001696595.2 Aspergillus hancockii | reverse complement strand
TCCCTCACCCCTCCCACCGCCGAATCCCGATCTCCAAAAAGTGGACATACGATCTCCATCCAGCTCGTCTAGCCGACCGAGAAAAGCACGGCCGAACAGCACCCAAAGAGCAACAATCAGGAACGGACCCGCGGGATGGGCATCCATCCGTCCCGAAAACAAACAAACACAAAAAAGGAACGGTAAAGGCAAATTCACTGACCAACAATTAAGTCACGGAGTAGATACTACATCGATACGACCCAAGATCTCGCCAGATCATACCAGTCCCCACACTGATGCGTGAATAAAAAACCAGCATTGGTATTGAGTATTTATTTTATTTTATTTTTTTTTTTTCTTTGCCACCGCATCACGAGATAAAAAAAAAAAGCTTCCATGGCGATTCCATGGCTTCTTCTTTTCACTTAGGACGCCTTATCCACGGATTGTGATGAGGGTAAGTGGGTGCAGTACAGGCCACATGTTCGGTGTTGTGGTCCGGATCATCCGCGCGCGCCCCCCTGGGGCGGACCAGGGTTCCCCGAATAGGTAAACAGCGCGGATTACAAAATCGGATGGGATGGATGTTCAATAGAGGCGTGCAATTATTTACAGTATTACATACATTATGTTAGGTGTACAATTATTTACTTGTTTATTTATTCGATTGTTTCATTTGTAGGGATTATTGTAGGAATTTATTGGACATGGACACAGCCACGCGAGTCTGAGACTAGAACTGGGGAGGTATGTACCTCTGGTGCTAACTCGCTCCATCCAGCTGAAGGCGAATCGCCTGGACCCAAGATTTTCAGGTCTTGGGAGGGATCTTGATGTTTTCACGCACACCCGTATGTACCTATTATTAGGTGATTTTCATGGACTGGCCTGGTTTCATGTGGCTTTAGCTTTTACTTAGGGCCGAGTTGGTGTGGTTGATGCGGGTTGGGTGTTGATGCTCTTCGGCACTAGTTTTTGTGAATTTCTTCTTGTTGTTGGTTTAGTTTAGACTATGGGACTTAAAGTTGGTAGCGTGTGTGAGTAGGAGAGGCACTAGCCACTACGGAGTAGAGACTGTGGGAAGTGGACTCTAAGTAAGTAGTAGCCAGGTCGGATCACCCCCTGGAGAGGTTTAGGGGCGGTACTAGATGACACTTTAGCAGGTGTACTGGTATGTATGGTATGGTATGTGCTGTATCAAGGAAAGTGGCGACCGTACAATAGGTAAGCTCATACTGTAATTTGAGAAACCAATGGAGTCATTGGCTATAAGTGGGGGGTGGTATTATTAATGAACAACAATTAAAACCTGATCAATTACAAGATACAATTCTGCAGTTCCCTTCCTTCACATAGATGAGAAAGTGAAAGCCGCAGTGCCAGATACTGGCAGGTCATCCTTTTTTCCAAAATTAGAAATCGGACAACAGTGAAACATCCAGTCAAGTAGGAAATGAAAGGCAACTTGATCTGAGTGTCACCGTACCTGTTTCGGTGAGTCACTCCCAAGTACAGTACTTACTATTCCATGCAACTAAATGAACCTGAACTGGGGCGCTGCTCGATATGCATAATGCATGGACTACTTGCTAGTCGAGGTACTAAGCAGGAGTTAGTAGGTCCTCCGTAGCGACCTTAGTTAGTTTCCTTAGTACACCCCGTTGGACTACTACGCTCGCGATTTAGGGTATGGAAAAGCGGGCACACAGGAATAGAGGCGTCCACCACTGGTGATGAATATTGATCGGATCGAGACGAAGATAAAGTTTCGGCGGACCAGAGCCAAAAACCGGCTCGATGTGGTTCCTGACAGAAGTTCCTGAATTGTGTGCTGGTAAGAACCTTGGGACATCGGGTGGTGGGTCAGGAACAGGCTCCATCTCAAGCACTAGAGCAAGGAAAAAATGGGCTCCAGTTGTGGAATAGTTAGAAAAAGAAAGCACTAGGAAAAAGAAAACATATGAGAAGGTTTTTCAACGTGCATGGAAGCGAGGGTTTTGATTTGAAATTTGTTGTGAAGCCGGCGTCTTGGCGTTCGTTTGCTTGTTGGTCGGAATGGTCGGCTTAAATGGCGCTTATGGTTAAGAGTTTGACCGCCGTCTGGGTAGGTCTTTTTTCTTTCTCATCGGTTAAGTTGTTTCATCAAATCGTTTCTGCAGTTTTTTAGTTTGTGCCGCTAGGGATTTCCTCGGCTGATCGAATCTTAAGTTATGGATCGCTTCCATTGCATTACAAAGAGGCTGATGATGATGCTATGCTGATGATGGCTTTGTTGTAATTTTACCCTTCGTGGGAAGTAGTGAGGCTGGTGTGTAGATCCAGTACAACCGAGGCTTAAACACCACCACCACTTGTTGTCATCAACGGAACACAATATGTCGTTCGTTGTACGGAGGGAAACCGGTTACACCTACTAGTCCATAGATAACAGACCGAAGTGATGTACATAGATAACTAAGTCATGCTCCTCCCCAACACATGATATCATTACTCCGGATTCCACGTACCTGAGCGTCAATCCTTGAACCCATATGGTAAAGACAGTATGACATACCTCAATCCCTCCGGACAAAAGTTATCGGTCGTAGTCTTATTACTCCGGGATGCAACGTTAACCTACGATCGGGTCATAATCTGACATGTCCTGTATGTACCTACATCCATCGAGTAAGTCCCGCTAACTTATGGCGTAGGATGGGGATGTTCTCGTGATATGGCGTTAGATCCCAACGAACCCAATGTGCTTTCATAAGATCCATTGTATATTTCCCTCAGCAGCACATGTGGCCAGGAATGTATCCAATTTCTTAGAAACGACGACAGAAAAAAGAAAGGAAAATGCCCCTTACTGCAGACAAAGCAAGTACTAGACTAGCATGCATGTCTTAGTAAGAACCAGACCAGAGCGGCTGTGCATGATTAGGCAAGTTCATACATGTCCATACATTACATGGGATAGGAGCATGATCGTTGGCCAAGCCCATCCGTCCAATACCGATTGTATATGTTTTAGACGCAACCGTGGGACAAATGTACAGGCTAAATGCAGCACCTAGACTAGACTCAGACGGATTACTCCATTAGGGGACTCCGAAGACATCCATCTCATTATTGTGTCATCATAAAGTCGGTTTACTTGATGGAAGCGCAAGCCAACTCTCCATTACGACTGCTCTTTGATGACCAAACCGGAATTCCGGTGGACGACTCGACTACTAGGTCACTAGTACTTACTAGTCACTCTCCCACACGCCGACTGGGAATCAGATCCCTCTACGGTCACTGGTCGAGATTCACGCAAACCGCTCATGAAACCAACTGTGTTACGGAGTACACTTATTGACAATTGTAGCCGGCCACATCAGGCACGGGTCAGCCCTTACTGTAGAACTTCTATTTCTAGTTACATTTGGTTTCACAGACCGACCTCATGATGCGCGTTCGATGGTGGTGTTGATCGATGGAGGGTAATATCATCACTGAATATTAATAAACTGGTATAGCTATAACTAGTTGCATTGATTAGCATGCACCGCACAGGTGGGATGATTTGAACCTGGTTCGATTATGACCAACATGAACTGACGGGGCCTCCGCTGTGTTCGGAAGCGGACTCTGGCCGAAGCCTCTTGGGGTCTTGGCGAGGGCTCCGTCAATGTTACATGTACATACTGTAGATAGGTACCGGGCTCCGTATCGATTGCAGATGAAAATTACCCTGGTAAGCGGGTAATATACACTTACGGTACATTACCACTCCCATAGTATCAGGTTCCCTGGTTTAAGTTTTTGTACACTCTCTCCTATTCTTCTCAGCATCGGCTAGTTAGTTAAGAGAAGAAGATGGAATCTGGACGATCGTAAACTCTATCTCAATTCTATAATCTAATACTATCAACGACGGAAGTAAAACAACATTATTTTCAGAGAGATCGTACAGCACAGACAGACAGGTTGTAACTGAATTGACCAATCCAATCCACCAGACAAAAAGAATGCACCGTCGTATATATCATCAATGCCAGTTGTGTCCTGGTCATAAGCAAAATAAGCAATGTTGCATTAGGTATGTAGGAAAAGCGCCGGTCCATAGGAATCATTTAGCCATCCAATCGACGAACTCGCTCCACTTTCCCCCAAAGTTGGCATAGTAATCGGTGCTCAGGTGAGTGACGAAAACCTCATCTGCGCTCTTTCGAAGCTTCTTGACGAGATCACGAAGCTTCGACCCTTCAACCCTGTCTGGCACGGAGTGGATCACAATGCATAGGGCACTGCGATTATTGTTTGGAAGGACATCGAACTGCTTAGTGCCTTTGCGCTCCTTGAAGGTGTCATAAGTTGCCTCGAATACGACAGTCGAGTCAGCAGCAGACATGTAGCGAGAGTCTGGAATCGCTCCGGGGTTATGGACAACCTAAATAGCCACTATTAGCACCAACGCCGGTCCAATCACCCTGTCGGGCTTGCAGCAAGTAATCATAATAAAACCTAGCGCCATCAAAGGCGAGTATGGCCATATATTGACTGTCCCAGGAAAGTCAAATACAATAGATAAATAAATAAATAAATATGGATGGCGGGGGGAACAGTACGGGGCAAAACGAGGTACACCAATGTTAAGACTTATGTCGGAAGATGCAACCATGTAAGTTACCATGATTACCGTGTCGTAATAAAAATTACAGGAGGGTAAGAAATAATAAAAAAGAAAAATAAAAAATTAGGTAGTAAATAGAGAAGGGTCACACATACAAAGTTGTCTGGACCGAGACCAGAGAAGCTCTTCACGAATGAGGTGAGCTCTTGTAAATATGACAACGCATCGGCATCATACTGCTGAGGCGTTTCGTCAAAGAATATACCCCGAACCGCGAGTTTGGGGTTAGAACTGTTGGTCGGCCACTCTGCGTAGGTTTGAATGTCGCGACGCACCGCTGACATGTTGCGTTTGGCCCATGTTGTAGGGACATAACCTAAGAGACGCACGTTGTCATAAGAGGCGAGCTTGGGAATCTCCCGGGTATAGTTAGCATCGGGCAAGGCGTTGGGCCCGGGGCCGCTACCAGGGTTGATCACAACCGTAAAGTTGGCCTCGGGGTGTGAAGAGATCCTGTGGCGGCGCTTAGTTACTTTTCCCCCCTTATATCATAGCTTACCACTTGCATGCATCATGCAATTGGCCTTTCAGCTCTGGCTTATTGTGTAGATAGGGACCAGAACATATCCGCCCTGGAGGGGGTGTTTGGTGGAGGCATGCATTAGAAATTAGAGAGAAAAAAAGAAATGAATAAGACCTACTGTTCTTCCAGCGGATCCCAGGCGCCAGGGGCAGGGTACACATAGAGCGGTACGAAGATGTTAGCTTTGGGGCCCATGCTGTTCTTCTTGCGTAGGGTGACAACGACTGCCGGAGGTATAACGACTGCAAGAATGGCGATGAAAACAAAGACTCCCGCAATGATTCGAGAGCGTCGGGTCTGGAGGCATCGCCGACCGCTCACGTGTTTATCTAGACCCATCGCTGCCATATTAGGGATGCAATTAAAAGCGAGGGCGTTAGGATGCGACAAGAGGACAGGAAAGTGGATTTCCGAGCACTGACGGAAGTATGCCAGACAAGGCACTGGAAGACTAAGAATTAAGTAGTCAGCCCTCGAAACCTAGCGTCCAGCTTTCAGTTAGTAGCAGCAGTGGACCTGTGGTGAACCAGAAAAATACATGCCGCGGGCCCAAAATAGAGCGGGGCAGACCTCTGACCATGCAGCAGTTGGTCTCGGATCATTAAGTGTCGTTATGTCGAACAATTACTTTCTCCCTGACTTGTAAGGCGCCTTCTCGACGAAAAAGTACTGGCCGTGTTTTCCCAACCCTGTGGAGTGCGGCTAGAAGTTCGCAGGCCGCTGACTCCTGCCCCATCGGAGGCGAACTCTGTTCCCAAAACACTGCACCAGTTAGATCTGGACTGCTTTTTTCCATGCGAAAAAGGGCTGACCTGACGTCCTGGGATATTAATTTTTTTGTTTCTTTTTTATTTGATTTAATTTTTTCTTTGCCTTCCTTTTTTTTCTCTTCTTTCTTTATTTTCTTTTTTGAAAATAAATGAGAAAATAAAAGACGAAAAAAATAAAAAAGAAAACTATTAGCAATTCTCCTTCTTTTCTTTTTCCCTTATTTATCCTGTATCCATTCGCTTTCTATACCCTTCGTTGTAAATAAAAAGCAAAGAGAAAAAAAAAAAAGAGGAATACTCCATCACGATATCTTTGCCTGATCTAGCTGGACACGGCGGTTACATCGGCGAACCAGTGGCAGTGTGGCTCCTTCCGGTCTGTGAAGTATAAGATTTGTGATCTCCTTTCTTTCTTTGGGGTTCAATCCGGAAATCACTCACACATTCATTGATACTCTTATCCTCATCTAAGCAAAAGCTCAGGACCCCATCGTTTCTCGGGTAGTTGTTGTTTGTTCGAGTCCTCTCTGTTTGCCTTCCTTCCTTCCTCTTTCATTCACTCCTCATTGCAACTTGACTTTTTTATATCATCCAAAGATGGAAAGTCCACGACAGTCTGACGCAAGCACTCCGGTGGAGCCTTGTTCCCCGGGGTGCGTCGATACACCGGCGACGCAGTCATCCGTCTTGTTTGATGGCAACCTCGAAGAGTTGCTGCGCAACTTTCCCCTTGATCAGTACATCCTCGTTACCGGAGGCCTCGGCTTTATTGGAAGTCACACAACATTGGAGCTACTCAAGGCAAACTATAATGTAATAGTGATCGACAACCTTAGCAACTCCTTCCAGAATGTCTTCGATCGCATCAAGCTTCTCGCTTCAAAGTACCATGAGCATCAAGGGACCAAGATGCCCGATATGCATTTGCATGCCCACGACTACCGAGACAACGTAGCCCTCCGGAGACTTCTTGAGCAATATGAGATTCAGTCCAGATGGGGCACGCCAAAGAACAAGATCTCCGGTGTCATCCATTTTGCTGCTTATAAAGCAGTAGAGGAAAGCATCAAAAATCCTCTGAAGTATTACGCAAACAATGTCAGCGGGCTCATCGACTTTGCCACGACGTTGGGCGAATTTGGTATCAAGACCTTTGTCTTCTCATCATCTGCCACCGTATATGGAACTCTGGCGACTTCAGGCCTTCCCCTCAAGGAGGAGCTTTGCGTCCACAAGCCCGAGATCTTCCAAGACCGAGACGGGTCTGAGAGAATCGTGGAGCCTGGGAGCACAGGCATAACCAACCCTTATGGACGCACGAAGTGGATCTGCGAAGCGATATTAGCAGACCTCGCAGCCTCTGACCCGGAGTGGACGATTGTAGCATTACGATACTTCAACCCGGTAGGATGCGACGAGTCGGGTCTTCTTGGCGAGGACCCCAAGCAAATACCTACCAATCTTCTTCCGGTCGTCGTCAAGGTCATGACTGGGCAGTATAAGGAACTGCAGATGTTTGGCACGGATTGGGACACAGAAGATGGCACAGCCGTCCGTGACTTCATCCACGTCACCGATCTGGCTCGAGGACATATCGCTGCAGTGAACGCTGCTAACGAGGGGAAGCTCAAGGAGAATTTCCGCACATTCAACCTGGGAACTGGAACTGGCCATTCGGTGATGGAAGTGGTTAATGCCATGGAGAGTGTTTCTAACAAGGAAATTCCCAGGAAGGCTGCTGGCCGCCGGCCAGGAGACGTCGGTTCCTGCGTGGCTGTGGCCACCAGGTCACACGAAGAGCTTCAGTGGAAGACCGAGAAGACATTGAAGGATGCCTGCGCCAGTCTGTGCAATTTCCTCGATGTCAGCGGTCTATCTTCTTAGACTTCCGGTCCAATTTGAATTCGATTCTTTTCCTCATAGGGTGGCGCTTGGCGGTGTTCCTTTTTGTCTTTCATCAGTAGCCTTCTCGGCTTTCTTTTGCTTTTTTAGTTCTTTTTTAGTTCTTTCTTCATTTGCCTCTCTTTTTTCACGTTGAGAACATCTCGGCAACTTCATTGTTTCCTCTGTTCTTTTGCATGATAGAAGGCGCTTCTTTGAGAGGCATTTCACGATGCAGCCTGTATCTAATATCGGTGTAGCATAAGTATAATCTCTGACTTTATGTTGAAAATTTTGACTAATGTCAAGAGCAGATAGCACCTGTGTGTTATAATAGCTAATTCAACTCAAAAGAATTTCATGTTTGCTGATCGCCTGATCCGAAGCGGTAGTTTCAGAACCTATATCCAACCAGAAAGCACAGAGGAACAAAAGCTCCGACAATGATGGTGAGGTTTGTGTTATCATAGCCACGTCAGTGACCCGATGAGTACCGAGGAAATTAGGACCGAGATTTAGCTGTTGCTCTGTACCTCTGAGGAAGGGAGAGGGGGAGTAATTAAATGTTGATGAGAACTGTGTCCCGAATAGCTTAGTCATGCCACTTGATCGTCCTCTTCCAGCCCCTCCACCGCAGATCACAATGCAATCCGGCACCTTCAACAAGGATTAATTCCTCCCCCTGCAACATGAACCAATCATCGAACCAAGAAGGCATTTTCAAATTTGTTTGTCTATGATCTAGACACACAGGGTCCTGAACCGCGGCGCCACATCGTCTCACATTTCGGTTATCACCCGAAGCAAGAAATATGTACCTGGTTAAGGGTAGAGATCGGCGTTGCAAACCCACGATGGCTTCACCTCTAGCCTGCCGGACTGGGCTGGTATACCCTGTCCTTATTTGCTTTCAGTCTGGGTGCTGGCGCCACTGAATAGGCAGATGACCCGTGAAATCTGCATTTGATACCATTCACTGTGCTTCGGTCCTCGGACAGTTTGGGAGGATCTGGAAGATAAGGGGAAGTCTATCGTACCTTAGTCTTACATGATTATATGGTAATTACAATAGATCAGATAGTGTCGGATGAATCTATTCGTTGGATCGTAATCATAGTATCTCTTAGGGTTGGGAATTCTTATCCCACTTGGGATTTAGGCATCCTTCGAGTGACCGATGCCTGTGTCGTGTAATCCCTTCCTTCAATGTGTATTTGAGGAAGACATTATATTAAATTCGGGCTTCTACAGGTAGCAGTTGTGATTACTTTCGGTGTTGGGGCGTATGTGGTGTAAAATCATGTCTGAAAATTTGCCTATAGATCCTGATATATATCTGATACGAGCTAGCCGACAAAATTGGGCACGTCTAGTCAAACGTACATTCCAACTCCCCTCACATGCATTGCAGGCACACAATGGAAGTAAGCATCTACCATATAGCTCATCAGGATTGTGTCCTACACTAGCAATCAAACGCATACCATGCTGCGTGCGGCGGAACCATTCAGCTTCAATAGCCTATCGATGGGTATCAAAGGGATATGAATGAATAAAAAGGTAGAAACAGCCATTTCAAATGCTCGGAAAGTGCTAATATGCTAGGATCAGCCACTTTCAACTCAATTTTTTGCGCCTTGCCAGGTGGTAGACAAGGTGCATATGTACAGTTACCGAATGAGGAGGCAACATTAGTTACCTAGTCGAGCGAATAGTCAAACTATTGGAATCGCCTAATTATTGGCAATACCAGCAATTGCCATCCATTTAAAATTAGAATGAGAAGGATAGAATTGAGTGTCCTCCCATGTAAATATCATCTATATTAGCTTCCTATACTAGGACCTGATCAAGATCCGTTTCTGACTTAGGCATCTCCCTGCTATCACGTGACAAGCAGCATCTCACCAAGAATCCCTTGCTCCAATCATCCCAATCGTAAATAATCAAAAAATGGAGGAGCTAACTCATGAACTCTGAAAAAGGGGACTACATTGCTGCCATGCGCACCTTGCACAGATACAACTATTGTATAACGTTCGGGGATTACCAGCTCGTATGGGTCATGTGACTATAACCCCGGCTTGGCATCAAGTTCATGCCGCAATTTTCTTTTGAAGCTTATTCCGTGCCAGGCAGGTATCTCTTGTTCTCAACACAAACTGCCTCAACGGGTTTCTGGACAAATCTAGGCGGCAAAAGGATCGAATAGGCAATTCTATCAATTTCAATCCAGATAACTTCCCAGTATATCCACAACAATGATCTGCCAGCGCTGCCGAGCCAACCTCTTTTCTCGGTTGCAACCGCAACACACGGTTACACTCTTTGCCTCATCATGCGCGCGCCAGCTTCCAATTCACCGGAGCCAATTCCGGAATTACAGTGATATCAAGCCTACAGTATCCGCTACTCCGCCGCCCCCTACTCCCCGCCAGCCTGTAGCAGCTGATATCACGATCCCGTCGGCAATCTCATCTGCGACCCCCGGACTGTCTCAACCTCTCAGTACACCGGAAGAAGTTCATATCGATGCGTCCCTGAAGAAGCCCACTAAGACTGCCGTGGAACGTTCTCCGAGCTCTTGCCCCGCCGGAACGAAATTGAACGGCCTCAATTATTTCAAGAACAAGCCCGATGTCCTCGCCCTGGAAGACTCCGAGTACCCGGAGTGGCTGTGGTCATTGTTAGACGATGCTAGGAAGCAGTCGAAATCAGAGGGTGGTGTGGATCCAAGCAGTATGTCTATCGTGCTTGTTTGATGACCGTAGTGATAATGCTAACCGTCTCCTGTTTTAGCCCTGAACAAGAAGCAACGCAAGCGTTATGAGAAGAAAATGGCCGCACGCGCCGCAACCCTTCCCCCGAAGATCCCTGTTCACCACCATGCTACTGACATTACCCCTGCACCGTACAACCGCAGCGGCCAGGCAGCTGACGATCTTCTGACCGAGGCCGCCGAGAGTCTCGAGAAGCGCTCCGAGATCACAAAGAGCGCGAGAGAGGCGCGGAGGAAGGCCATTAGAGAGGCTAACTTCCTGCGCGGTCTCTAATTATTTTGGGGAGTTTTGGGTATGCTCGGTGCTGATCCGTCTCAATTTTATGGCGTTTTTAACAGGCTATCCATGTACAATTGTGGTGACTGATCTTGATGTAGAAAGGTCCGCTCGGGATATTTCAGATGTATTTTATGGAACGTTGTAATCTTTTTCTCTTATAATTCCCAGGCAAAGCGCTGAATGAAATTTGCTGTTCGATCTGTGGGCTTGTTCTTTTCGCTCTGCTTCCAGAGTTACACAATCTGTGTTTGGATCTGGAATGGACGTATTCCAATTGAAAACTAATGACCCTTATCTATTCTGCTAGTCTACCGATTCAATTTGGGATATCCCATTCCTTGGTTTCGCCCTGACCTTCCACCCACGGCAAACATGCGCCATAGAGTGCCTTGAATTCGCCCTTGCCAATGCTCACCAGTTCCTGGAAAAGCACGTTATGGCATTTCTCGATCCAGGCCAGAAAAGAAACGACCAAAACATCTGCATAACTTGGTTTTTCGCCCTCGAAGAAAGGACCTTGCTTTCCGAGTCTACCTCTTAACATCTGCGCCACAGGCTCGAATTCTTTCTTCGCCTCGTCTATTATCTCCCGCACCTCGCTCTCCCCCTTTGGATACACCTCCGACAGAGGCTTTCCGAACATCGCAGACCGCGTCTTGATAAAGTATTCTCGACCTCTGGGATCAAGCAGATCGGCGGTCTTGGGAATCAAAATGGTGTAAGCTGTCTTAGTGACGATGCTGAGAAGCTTGGCCACGGCGAGGGCGAGCGCATAGCTGGCGTCACGAGAGGGGAATAGAGGTGGCGAGGGATAGGTCTGATCCAGATGCGTGGCGATAGCGAGGGAGTCCATCAATACACCGTTGGGGTTCGACTTCACTGAGGGTTTGTGCAGAATAGCGGGGAGGGTGTATTGGGCTCCCTCGGGGTGAGGGGCGACACCGTAGTGGGCAAGTAGAGGAGCAATATCGGGATAGGAGATGTAGGATTGCGTGTAGGGGATGCCCTTGAAGTTCAAGACCACCCGGGTCTTGAATGTATTAATGGACCATGCCTTTGCGGGCTCTGATAGCGGCGCCTGCGTTGGTAATTGGCTTCCATAAATGAAGGATGGCTCCCCGCTGCAAGAGGACAAACATACCGGGAAGAGTCGAGGTAATGTCGAAGAAATGAACGGGAGTTTCAGTCGTCATGGTAGTTTTGGTCAAGATGTAGCACGAATTGTGACGGTGGTGGGATGCTCTCTGGCTCAGGTTGTTTTGGGGCCACGCTTATATAGTTTAAGCTTATCGGAACCAGATTTCTTGATCGATTTGTCAGAATGGATACTCTCTCTCCTCTATGGTCACTTGTTGGGTTACTGTGTACAAATCCCGCTCTCCTATTCGTGCAACCGGTGAGTAAAATGGCCGAAGTGGAGATATGTGAAGTTAAGGGCGTGGTTGTCATCGTATCTGTCTTCAATCGGGTTTAGTATGTTATCTTCACCTCGTACTCTAGGGAGCTACGCCATATTTATCAGGCTGCGGGGTGAAGTCAAGTGATACTGACTTCTCAATCCTCGCCTGACTCATCCAGTTACTCGATGGCTAGTTTATCATCACGAGTACAAGATCACACTCTTAAACGGTTAAACAATTGTACGCACAAGTGTCCCCCAATATGATATGTCATGCTCATCCGCCTCTTCTTTTTTTTTGAGTTATCGCGGCTCCCCCGCTTCATGAGAAAGAGCGGTCTCACCAGCAGGCAGTGTATGCTATTGCGCCCTACACGTACATATCTTACCCTCAACGGAGGCGAAAGACGAGTAGTACAGCCCTTAGTTGAGATTGGATACCATTAATTCAAAGAGTTATTGGAGGCCTTACGTATCGGGTGATCAATGACCAGAACCCAAAACAGTCCAAGTGGAGTGGACCACGAAAGCAATGGCTTAGAACTCCGCCAACTCAACACTTGTTCTTTCCGTCTTTGTCTCTGGACTCCGTACCCGTTTGATCCATACATTCGTCGTCACTTGCCCCTTCCTTCTTTTATACCTTTTCCCTCTTTGTCTCAACTTCTAGTCCTTCGTTTTGGTCTGCTTCTGAGGATACACCGCATAGCAACCCTCCACCGTTTTCCCGACTTGGCGGGAACACAGCGCGTCGATCGTCTTGTACCTTCGCGACGGAAACAAAATTCGAAAAGGAGAGGAGGGAAACTATCTACATCATTTGTGGTTTATTTTTAGCGATTGCGCTGCATCTACGGCTTGTGTCTCATGCGCTGTGTCTTTGTTCAACTAGTCGACTGAATCTTGAGGGAGAATGAACGAACTTACCGATCGTACTGATCAGGTCACTCTCAACGACTCCTCAAAATGCCAGGAATCTAAGAGAGCCCCAGAATTCGCGCCTTTCTTTGCTTCGCACTTGGAGATGATTTACAGCTCGCTTAAAGCCTTGCCCAATGTCGAGTTTCTCCGGGATATTCAACACGAGCCTCCCAGCGACGGCGGTGATAATGGGACTACAGATCCCCTGACTTCCTTGACCGCGTTTCGGGAGTATATGGCCAGTCCTGCCTCTTCTGCATTGCGGTCTGCTAAGCAGCAGGATTTCTCAGCACCCATTAATGACTATTTTATATCCTCGAGCCATAACACGTACTTGACAGGAAACCAACTGTACAGCGATTCGGACGCCAGTGCTTATACCAACGTATGCATACCCCTTAACATTTTACATTTGATCCATTCAAAGTCAAGCTGCTGTTGAGTTGGGGCCAATCCGTGGAGTACCGATTATTACTTGGTTTACTCGGATTGGACGGTTCCTCTTATATGAGTGTAACCCTGCACCAACGTGCCCTTAATCAATTATCGTGTTGTACCATGTTCTAGCCCAAAAAAAAAAAAAAGGAAAAAAAAAACTAGAGGACCGCAACTGACACCATCATAGGTCCTTTTGAGTGGATGTAGATGCGTCGAGATTGACGTATGGGATGGCGAACATGACTCCAAAAGCTCGTCTGACGATGATACGAGCAGTAGCAGTAGCGACTCAAGCGCCGACCCCAATGGACGTAAGAAATCGGACGGACCAAGGAAAGAAAGGCTCAAGAACATGAGCAAACGGCATTCGCGGCTGGGATCCATTTCATCAAAATTAGGGAGTTTGCTAGGCCGTAAGCCGTCTTCTGGGGATGTGCCTCTCAATGACAATGAGCCGGTCGATCCTGCAATGCAAACCCCGCCATGCCCAGAGCCCAAAGTGCTTCATGGCCATACACTTACTAAGGAGACTACATTTCGAGATGTCTGTTATGCTATCCGTGATAGTGCCTTTGTTGTTAGTGATCTTCCGGTAATTGTTAGTTTGGAAGTTCATGCATCCCTGAAGCAACAACAGGCGATGGTGGAGATTATGGAGGAGGCATGGAAAGGGATGTTGGTAGAAGTCACACCTGAAAAGGAAGCAACGGAACCTCTACCTGCACCAAAAGATCTGAAGCGAAAGATCCTGATCAAGGTGAAATACGTGGCCCCAACAAGTGAAGATCAAGAGGAAGAAGATACAACGGAAGATCAAACTGATGCGCTTGAAGCGTTGAAACAACACACTAATCAAGGTGCTCCGAGTAGCACTGCCAACAAACCGTCTGACTCGCCCCCAAAGAAACCCTCAAAAATGTTACATGCTTTGAGCAGACTGGCCGTATTCACTAAGGGGTTCCACTTCAGTCACTTTACACAACCAGGTAATTAATTCCTTTGACTGAATCCATCTGCGTCTGACAAGGACTCTTACTAATTTTAGCTGTAACAGAGGCCAAGGTGCCTGGACATGTGTTTTCACTGTCAGAGAATGCAGCCCGGACAGCACATGCGAAAGACCCGGAAGCCTTGTTTGAACACAACCGTAGGCACTTTATGCGTATCTACCCGTACGGCTTGCGGGTAAATTCCTCGAATCTTGATCCTAGTTTCTTTTGGCGGCGGGGTGCACAGGTAGTGGCCTTGAACTGGCAGAACCTGGACAAAGGGATGATGCTTAATAGTGCTATGTTTGCTGATGAGCAGGGATGGATACTCAAACCGCAGGGGTACCGAAGCTCCGATGCACCATGTTCTATCATGCGCTGCCAGCTGGATCTCTCTATAGAGATCCTGGCCGGTCAGAACATCCCCCTACCTCCGGGTGATACAAATGAGAAGGGATTCCACCCTTATGTCATCTGCAATTTGCACGTAGAAACTCCCGAGGAGACCAACACTCAGCACGGGGAGGATGACGGCGAGTCAGAGACATCCAGCTATAAACAAACCACCAAGAGTGCTTCGGGAGCTAGCCCAGACTTTGAAGGCCAAGTGATCCAGTTTCCAACTTTGTCCGGGCTAGTCGAAGACTTAACATTTGTCAGGTACGTGATTCTTCTCGGCGGTAGTTGCCTCCCGACATCTTAAGCGCCTGTCCCATCAGCATCCAGGAATCGAACACCGCTAATGGCCCACAGATTCAAAATCAAAGATGACGAATTCGGACGAGATTCCTTGGCCGCCTGGTCATGTATTAGACTAGACCGACTCCAAGAAGGCTATCGTCTAATTCCTCTGTACGACTGCTTAGGAGGGAAATCCGACGGCGTCCTGCTGGTTCGAATCGTCAAACGAATCAACTAAGGTTGTTTGTCTTAGAAGTTCAGACGCACCCGGGTGACAAAAAATAGAAAAGAAAAAAAGGAAAAAGGAAAAATAATCGAGATTTGGTATTGCAGATAAGCCGGACGTGATGTAAACGCATATGCAGCTGATCCCTTAATTCCGTCTGTCAACCAGTGATTCTTACGTCCGCATTGGCCTTTATCTTGAACATCACCTTCTTTTGGCTGGCTGAAAATGAAGACACGGAGATGCAAGATGATCCCACTATACCAAGTACAACTCGCTTTTCCTGGTTTCAGCGTGAACTCAAGTTGACTTATTTTTTTTTTTTTTATACTCTTCTCTTAGATTATAAATTATTATAAGATTCCTACATTGTTGTCTCCTTCAACAGCTTAAATTTCTAGATCGTCAAAGAGGAAAGCCGGTTTGGCAAAAACTCTTACGACTCGACCGACATATTTCAACTCCACCCCGAAGACAGGGTACATTCCAAATCAAATCTAAATTAAAATTTAGGTTATGTATGTATGTATGCTCGTAGGTTTATTACTGGAATGGGCATGTTCCCCACTTGATCGAAACC
The DNA here is from genome assembly GCA_001696595.2 of Aspergillus hancockii. Taxonomy (NCBI): domain Eukaryota; kingdom Fungi; phylum Ascomycota; class Eurotiomycetes; order Eurotiales; family Aspergillaceae; genus Aspergillus; species Aspergillus hancockii. The sequence goes on along the minus strand of MBFL02000522.1, from coordinate 3,606 downwards.
TGGAGCTTTTGACATGTATCTATTCTTGTCTATTGAGTTGAAGGATACAATGTTCACTGTGGTCTATAGATTATGACGTAATATTATTATGCTGTGTTCTTTCTATCCATAGGTTTAGCCGTTCTGGTGTTACACAGATAAGGGGAGTACGGGGAAAAGAAAAGAGAGAAAGATAAAAAACCAATCTAGAACAAACCAAAGAAGAAAAAAGAAAAACGAGGGGTTAAAAAAAAAGGGATGGATGTTAACTTGGAGGGAAGAGTCGGAGCTATTATGATTTGATAGATGAAATTCTTCCGAGTCGACCTGTCAATTTGGATGAATATCCATAGGATGGAGTTGCCATTTTAGCGGGCTTGCCTAGCGTTGGAGACCGCGCCGACACTAGTTCGACGCATGCCAGCTAATTCAAGAATCTTTTTTGGGTCTCAAAATTAGCCATGACAGCTAGTCGTGGCTCTCGCCAGAGCCAACCGTTAGCGAACGGTGAGAGACATCGAACGTGAAAGAAGGGAGGAGTAGTACAATTGGCATCCTCTTTGTCAAATAGACAAGCCACCTGCAAGATACTGGAGGGCAATTAAGTGTTGGCGATACAGTACGACTCCCAGGGTCTAAACCAAAGCTTACCGAAGGAGGGGGGGGGGAGCACCCAGACTGTACAGAGTAGATACAGTTTTCTATGTATCCAATTCCATCGACCATGGCTCACTAACGAGTTAATCAAGATGAGAGAGGCACTAAGCAACCTCGGCTGTGGGGCAAATATACTGATAGAGTTCAGTTTTGTCACCAACTCAACCCAGACAAACGGCAGTCTGCAGGTGGCTGAATTGACTGAATCTAGGAGAGGAAAAGGAAAAAGGGGCTGGAAGGTGTGTTTCCATTGTTGAAATCCCCATCAGCTCAGCTGTACCCGAAGCGCCGGCACTGATCTGCGCAGAAACTTGTCTAGGGTGCAACTGGCAGCGGGATCGGTTATTGGTTCGTCTGCCAGCATGTCGGCTGTGACTGCATATCGTGTGAAGCACCACTTTTCTCGGTAGGGGAAAGAAAAAGAGGGATCGCATTCTTTCTTCTCAGACCGGCAAGGACATGGTTAAAGGAAAAAGATATGGAGAAGAATAATTATCAATAAAATGAACAAACCAATAAAATCCAAAAAAAAAAAAAAAATAAATAAATAGAAATTTGGAGGACAGGGAGAGAGACACAAAGACGCCCGTCCCGAATGCCTTGACTTGTCCCACGGGGTCAGCATGCTAGCAAACATGGTGGGGACTCACGCTAGTCGCTAGATTGTGATGGGAAAGCTTTAGTACAATGAGCCAGTCCCAAAGTCAGGGCTGAAGTTCCATGGATGTAGACTTATCTCCCTGCAAGCAATCTTCCCCTCCGTCGCAACGGAGAACAGGGATGTAAAAACCGGAGGGTAACCAATGAGCGATTTTCCTGCGTAGACTTGGTTGAATAGTAATGAACTAGATATGTGATGTGTGTGGTGCACTCATTGGAAGCTGGCTAGAGGCCCCTCAACTAATAACCACAACGAGCAACTAATTTGAACCGAGTATGGCCTATATGAGGTAGATTCGCACACAATTGCCGAAATTGATGAGTGATATGTAACTGTTGGTGACACAAGTGCTCAGCCCATTGTGCGTTATGGCGGTGGGATAGATCGCGTGTCAGTCCAACATGACTCGCAACCAGTCACATTTCAGGGTTCAAGAGGACCCAGATGGCCCATATTGACGGTTTACCGACTGCTGAGTTTCCATGGTTAGCTGCATAAACGGTTTTCAAATATACGCCGAAGACGTTCCTCTCACCCGTACTGGGACATCACTTTACTTTTTTTATTATTTTTATTTTTATCGTTGCACTTCCCCTCCTCCCATTATACGGACCCGCTTTCAAACTTGGGACACGTATCTTCTATGTAGCGAGCAGATCCCTCTACTGGACCCAGTCGCTGAAATGCAATGCTTGTCATGAACGGGAGTATCCGAATAGTTCGACCTCGACATGACATGTTGTGTTTGCAGGGATCTCGGTGTGCATGTCGTCGACGCATTGAATGTGCGTAATGGTGCCAATCAATCGATCGATCGACCCTAATTTGGAGATCTCCCGATGGCTCTCCCAAATTCCGGATCCCTGTGAGGGTCTTTGATTAATCAAGTGCGGCCGAACTATATAAAGACGGCAGGTTGGCGTCCCAGAAATCAGGTTAAGCTCTCAACAGCCGAAAAGACGTGCGCCAGAACTTGAACTTTGTTCGCCTTTCCTCTTTTAAACTTTGACTATATCCAATCTTCGGGATCTCTAAAGACCTTCCACATCTCGGAGGCAACCGATCGTCGTTCGTCTTTTGAACTTACCACAGTTTTGGGTGGTCACATAGTCATCATGCCGGTGAGTGTCAGCGACAAACTTTTCTGTCCGGGAACACTCCTGCCTGACCGTATGCAATGTATCGATTGTTACCAGATGCCAGGGAAACGTTGTCCTGAGTGCGATAAATGCGGGAAAGAAACATGGGTTATCCCTGGAAAGAATTGCCATGTCTGCGGTACTCCTGTTGGTTGATCATGGTTGGTAAGTCTCAATACTGGACATATGGGGAACACGTAGGCTTGTTGGACAACTATACTGATAGCTAGCATTCCAGTAAGCCCGAAGACTTTACTCAATATCGAGGACTTGGGTATCTCTTTCTCCAGGGGAAAGGAAGACAAAGATGCCGCCCGCTTCGAAAACACCCTTGACTACCCTCAAAGCGTCCTTGCTTTTCATTGCTCCTTAGAGGGACAGATCTTGGAATGGGCGGGGATGATAGCAAAGGCGAATGCCACTTGCTCCTCAGACAGGAGCCTTTAATATGGGATGTACCACAGAGTTGGAGAAGACTTAAAGACAGAGATTGTACGATAGGATGGGGTCTACACGAACGTAATGCAAATATACACGTGCGCTTGTTATGTCCAGGAAAAGAGACTCAAAGCCAAAGATAGACGAGATCGAGTGGATAGAATCAATTCTAATTATCAAGACTGTTTGAGCAAGACTCCTTTTCAAGGTCATGGGTGGCTCCTTCCTGATTTAGCATTGCTTAGTGCCTGGTCATGCAGGCTTCCTTCTAAGAACATTTGAAGGGGGAAACTACCTTGCAAATGCCCACATACTCTTAATGAACGAATACCGCCTGTGGTCATATTTTTCATGGAAAAGAATGTGGTGACATTGGTCCTCTTCAAATCAATAAGACCCTCATGTAAAATAAGTAAATAACCCCCATGACATGGAAATCATCTCCATCCAATTGAAGGCAAGCAGCAACCCCATCCACGTGATAGATCTCTTGCGCCAATAACATCCCCGTTAATAACTCCGACCCAATGAGGTAATCTTCTGGAAGGTCGTTCAACGACGTCATCTTCCTCCCCGCCAAAGGATAACACGATCTCTATCAACGCTTATTCGACACCTGAATTCGACCGCCACCCTATTACCTTACTACTTTCTAAACAATCCTTACAAGGAAACAAAAAAAAAAAAAAAAAAAAAAAAAAAAGGAAAAAAAAAAAAAAGAAAAAAAAAAAA